>CABFOV010003216.1:0-69430 GCA_902141375.1 Timema poppense | reverse complement strand
AAAACTTCAGTTTACGTTATTTTAAATGTAATATATAACAGGTAATTAAAGATCTTTACATTTATAACAAAACTGTGATCTTGTAAAAGTGTTGGCAACCCAAAACCTAAACATATGATTTAAGAACTGTCATCCAGGTAAAAACGTATCGTGAATGGAATATAACAGTGGCTATTCTATACCAAACGTCATATTGCATCAATATTCGAGTAATATGAAACAATATTTTGTTAAAATAATATTGATTATATCTCTACGCACTCATCTAGCGTTCACATCCACCATATGTTTCCTCATTAACTTGATCATAGAGAATAGAGAAATAAATGTTTTAATATTACATTTATTCAAAGCTGTGTGATTTTATATATATATATATATATATACATATACATACATACATATAAAGTGAACCTGGTTAAATAACTTATTTAGTAGAGAGTTCTAGTGGTAATATAATAAGCTACAATTTTGAATGCTACAAGCTATGCTCTACATCATTGATCTTTATAATATAACTGGATGGACATACACATACACATTGCCAAGGATATAAGTGTGACGTTCAAGTTTATCATCTGGAACACTGTGGGAAGAAAGATTTAACGGTTTCTTTCAATGTTTTTATGCGAAAACTTGTCTCTGATTAATAAAAATATGATTATTTGAAAATAGTGAAGTCTTATATATCACACATTCTTGAAGAAACATTTGCATTAAAGGCTATACAATTCATTTTTACTACAGTTAATACTGTTTAAATACGAATACTATCTTTAACATATTTAAATTTGTAAATATCATCAATGTTGTTTACAATCTGCCACGCCTACACTTATATTTAAAGTTGGTTATTAGCTTGTATATTGGTTTCATAAACCATATTATATTGAAAGTTCAATAAATATAATTAATAAGGTATCTTAAAACTTGATTACATTTGTTTAAATGACAAACTTAGTGCAGTTGCCATACAGTCAAATTATCACTTAGGTTATAGGCTTGTAGAAAGTATTATATTACCATATTTTTTTAAAATAGTTGTTTCATATCTTGTATATCGCTTTAAGAAATAATATTTTGTTGAAAGTTAGATAAATCTAATGATTGTAACAAGTTAGTTAAAAACTGTTTTACATTTGTTTGAATACTTTGTGTAGAAGTCTTAGGCTCAAATGATAATTTAGGTTATAAGCTTGTAGGAAGTATGGTATCTAGTAAATCCTGTTTTTAGTAATAATCCCAATTTGTAAAGATTTATTTCGTACCAGAATACTATCATATATATAATATTTTTGTAGTATAAACGGCCATTTAGAACGGAAGTAGAAAGTTCCTACTGGAAGGGTTTTTATCCGAACTAAACACAATTATAGGGTAGGATTTTGGTAAGAGATAAAGCCTTACAAGTGAGCTTCCTTCAAAAATCATCGTATATATTAAGTTACATCAACTTATTTAAAGAAAAAACTATCCAGTTTTAAACTTTGTTAAGTTCTTCATAGCTTTTACCAACATATTTATTTCGTTTATCTAATCACACATTGCTTAACTCATATAGTCAATCAAATTAATGAACGATGTCAAAATGCTACATTCCCTTATATGGGTGTAAGAGAGAGAAATAGATACCTGAAAGTTTTCTTCTCTCTTATATAATGGTACACAGACGACAGCCCGAAAATTTCAGTCACAGATGTCCATCCAGTTTTATTATAGAGATCAATGTTTTACATGCGCAATTTCGTGTAAGTTGAAATCTTAGGGAAATTTAAGATTGGCTTAATGTTTAACCGGTAAAATTGCCGCCAGTTGATATTTCTTTATACCTATGTGCGGAAACCAAGTTTGAAGCAGCTTTGGAAGCATCTCCTTTGGCATTAGCAACAGTCTTTTTTTACTAACAAGGTAATGTGTTTGTTGCTTAAGTTAATGTGATTCAATCGTGGACATTGTGTGTTAGGTCAGATCATTATTGAAATTTAGTAATGTGTAAGGCTTAGTCGAGGTTAGGATACACTGAAGACATGTCTAATAAAGAAGTTGAGAGTTCGATTAAGTCTTGCATCGTGTCTCTACAGGGTGATGTTACCATTTCCCAGCTTAATCGTGATTATCGAGAACTTGTGGGAGAAAATATTCCGTGGAATAAATTTGGACATTCATCTTTAGAAAGCTATCTTATTACTTTATCAGACATTTATATTGTAACAAAAGGCGAGACCAAGGTGGTTAAATATGATGGTGCTAAAAGTGCTCACATTGCTTCCTTGGTTAATAAATCCAAACCAAAGAAAAAAAGACCAACCAAAATTTCTTTGCGCCAAGGTTTGAGAGATAGTAAGTATAAAATACCTTCAAAGTCCTACCAATTTAATCAAAGCAAATTAAAAACAAATCATTCAAGCCAATTTAATTGTGGTTCTGCATTTAAACCAACTTATGCAAACACTTACACTAAAAAAGGAGAGAGAGTCCTCTCAGATAAATGTTTTACAAACAATGTGCAGCAATCACTTCCACAGACATCTCATCATTCCTTAAAATATACAAAACAAAAACGTGATGAGTCGACACATAGTGGACTTATGATACAAAATTCATCCGGTCCCAAGTTATTTAATGATCCAAATAAAATGTCTTCTACTGTTAAGACGTCATTTGTGCAAGTCTCATCTGCCAATAATAAATATCCTAATGATACTTCACCACAACATTCCTTATCTCATAGTGCTGCTAAAAAGAGCGATGAAATGAGAAAGGAGAACTATCAAGAAATATCAAAATCTTCTATCGCTAGGCCAAGTTCAAATCTTTCTCTTCCTTCCAAACCATTTGTCAATGCTAAACCTAATAATAACATAAGGTCTAATCAAAGTAAAGAGGAATTTGGAAGTGTTAACAAACCATTAGACAGGCAAAACCTAAATATCCAATCAAAATCTTCAAGTTATGAGGCTTCAACATCACACTGGGATGTGGCTAAACTAAATCGCTTCCTTCGACAAAACTCTGTACAAAAAAATGAAATTGCTAAAAAATGTATCTCTAATGAAGATAAAATAGATGAAACTAATGAAACTTGTGCTCCTCGAACAAGATGTTTTAATTTTGATAAAACAAGATTTAATGAAATAAACTCTCATTCTAGAACCAATCTTGATGAACAAAAAGGCCTTGACAGCTTTGAAAATATTCAAACCTCATGTTCAAAAACATCATATTATGGTCAAGCATCCTTTCAACAATCATCTTATAATACTGACTTGAATGTTGGGAACGATATTCTCACAAAATTAAAAGATAATCATGTTAAAAATATCACCAATGACCAAGTGCGAAGATCTTTGTCCCAACTAAAAACAATTCCAGAGAGACCTGGCAACTTTGGAAATCTAATTGGTAAAGTGGCCAACCGTAATGTGAACTCAAAACATTTCACAGAAGGTTTGAATTTGAATGAATCAAAGTGGTCAAAGGATGCCTCTGAGCACGATGTAACTGGAGCCACCGCAAGAAAAGAGACGTTAAATCCTAGCCGCTCTGTTGAACAGATCAAGAACCAAGTTTTAACTAAGTATTTGAATCTAGATAATTTAAAAGGAAAAGTAGCTGAGCGTTTAAAAAATGTGTTGGTTTCCTCACCAGAAGATGATGAGGTGGATCAACTTCCATTAACAAAGCGAGACATACGTTGTGACTCTAAAGGCTCCTTCCTTGTAACATTCTCTAATGAAAAAAGTCCAAGCCGTAAACCCCCAGAAGACAATCTGTGTAAGCAATTTGAAAGTCTTAGAATAACATTGGACAACACAAATTGTCAAAAATATTACAAGGAGTGTCTTCCCAAAGATGTCTACCCAAGGGAAGAAGTAACTGAACCAACTATTTTCAATCACCTGATGATAGGAGATGACTTTTTCCTACGTCTAGCAGAAAACAGACTTGGTGCTTTAGTTAAGAAACAAAATGGTTTGTTTGTGAGTTGTGGACTTTGTGTGTCTAGACAAAGCATTAATTCGTGCATGAATCGTCTGCAAGGACTATTACTACCTAAGAAAGTGATTGTTATGCTTGGTGGCATAGACATCCTGAAAGGTGCTACATTCTTAAAAATAAAAATGGAAATGCTGCACCTAATAAAATATATCTTTACCAAAGTCGAAGAACTTGTGGTACTTGCGGTTCCACCGATTACAGTTGTTAGGGAACAATTTGATGTTCTTGTTTTATTTAATCAGTGGCTGAAGGACCTTGTAAACTTATCACCTCACATCAAGTTTATCGACCTGTGGCCTGTATTCACTACTCCTTCCAATAAGGTGTTTGAACATATGTTTGTGAGGGAGTCCCACTACATCAACAACTATGAATGCAACATTATTTATTGGAGCAATATTGGTACTGATGCAGTCGTGAAACTTCTTAGAGACAATTTGCTGTGCTTCACAGATGAAAAGTGAACTGCCTTTAGGCTTGTGTGGTACTTAAACTTAAGATTCCTTTAATGGAAGATAGTCAAATTGCAAGCTACTAGAGGGTAGGCCCTACTTACCAGAGTTTCGGACACGTTTATTTTTGTATGACTCTTATAAACTATACTATTACCTAGGTATTATTTAGTGTAAGTTTTGTTAGATTAAACCTATATTTCCAGTTGACCTACCTACACAGCTGTAGATCCAAATTGTTAAGTTTTACATTCAAATACCAATTTTATTTGTTTGTTTACATAGTAGGTTGTAGTTTGTTTATTGATGTTTATATAGGGTATTGTGTTTCTGAAAAAACAAGGATGTCTACATTAAAAAAATACAACAAACCAGCCTACCTACACTTAAAAAACAAACGTTTTTGTTGACTTAAGATTGTGTGTTTTTGCAATAAAAATTTAGTGTGTCACCTAAACAACGTAGATCCCTACTTTGGCATTTGTATTGTTATGTTTACCAACTTTCTCAGTTAGACTACATTTGGAGCAGATATGTGATTTGTCAAAATCATATGTATATATCAGAACAACTCTTTCACATAAACTGTGAAGCTATTAAACTGGAATAAAAGCATTTAATATAGAAAAGGCAGTCTACATCCCTTAAAAATAGCCATTGATTCAGGAATAAATTCATAAAAAATTAGTGGGGGGGCCCTGATTTCTAAAGGGACAGAAAGAGGCAAGGCTAGAAAATTCATTGTAGGAATGGAGTGCCTCTCTTGAGGTAAAAAAATTATTCTATTTTTATTCTACTTGGTAAATAGTTTTAGCCCATAAACCATAAAAATATTTCATTTTTATTCGGAAATATTTTTTTTTAACCTAGTCTATTGTACTTAGAATATTCTTACAGACTCAACTTAGGTCCTATAATTACATGTGATTACTGTGGGAACAGCAGGCATTCTCTCCTGTTTACATGCATGGAGTAGGTTGCAAGGTAAACTGATGAAGAATGTGTGTTCTATCGGGATACAAACAATTTAGTCTGATGAAGGATGTATGCTCTGTTTGTAAATAAATAAACTGATAAGGGATGTATGCTTTACAGGGAAATAAACAGGGTAAACTGATGAAGAATGTATGTTCTATTGGAAATAAACAGTGTAAACTGATAGGGTTGTGTGAACTAAACAAGGTAAACTGATAGGGTGGTGTGTTCTACAGGAAATAAACAATATAAATTGATACCATATGCAACTGTGAATAGGATTGTTCAAAATTTTCTTGATTTGTATCCTGTGTGTCCAAAACTCATCATTTATCAAAGACTACAACATTTTAACATTGTGTGGAAGTAATGTTTCGATGCATTTTGATTTTATTCAATAGTTTGGCTTCCTCAATTTCAAAATCATCTCCGCTGTTAACTATTAGATTTTAATCTTTGCAAAGTTTGAGCAATAGGCATACATTTGATTATTGTATCTTTTTCTAAACAAAGCTAAAGCAACAAGATTGTTGTAAGTCTGTTTTTCTCAAAAATTGATTAGTAATATAAAAAATATCCAAAATTCTAATAAAGACAATTTCTAAATTTTATTAGAAAGTTTTGATAGTAATGTTTATTCACAAAATGATAACGGTAATAAGATAGAAGGGCTGTCCGAAAATACGCTAAACACAATTTCAATATTTTACTAGAAATTTTTGATAACAATGTTATTGCCCTAGTAGAAAATGTTTTTTTTTAGCATCATGCCTTACTACTTTTTTGTTCTATACACTAAGATACTGTTATTTACAGTTTACAACAAGCTTTTTTTTCAATAAAACTTGTTAGTTTTCTAATTATTTGGCTCACTCTTTAGTTAAGCTAATTTCTGTTTATACTAAAGATTAATCAACTTTACTCTTATTCGAATCTTAGAAAATATAACAAGAGGTTTATTTTACAATATAAATTCTTAGGTTTTTATATGAAATAGAAATAAAATTTTATTGTTTAGGGCCTATATACATTCATTATTGTATTCATGAGTCAATAATATGGTAAATAAGCTATCTGGAATCATGTTTTTGGGTTTGGCATATAATTTTGGTCTAAATCACCAATAAGCACTAGGATATTAGAGTTTCATAACAAATTCTAATTCATAATTTGAATTATTTTTTAAAAATCTCCAATCACCTTAAGAACTAAAGGTATTCTAGTATTTGAGGGTCTCGTGTGAGTAAAGAAAGATTCAGGGGTCCTAAGAGTTGATGTAAAAAGTGTTTTGTTGTCTACTCGATGTGGCTGGTGATCACTTTTTTTACTTTAGTTTTCACTCAAACCATAAAATTCTAAATGCTTTTTAATGTGCAATACATAAATACTATCTAACACTACATAAACAAGATTGAATCTTTGACACTCATATCAAATAGCACCTTTTCAAATAATCGGAATTCTTTAAATTTATCCTCTTATATAACAGTTCCCAAACTTCTTGAATGGCTTATCAACAATTTCTATAATTTGGAGTACCACCAGGATAATATTGAATAGGTATTTATTATTTCGGGTTGTTCTTAACTGTGCCAAGGGAAATAACACAGGCTGTATGGCTGCACCGGCTGTGAATCAGTGTTTCCACCCCCTATATATAACTACTGGTTAAATCTGTTTTATTTTTGGTTAAACCTTGTTTGAATATACTTCTAAGATTTAATGAGGCCCTCTTTTTTTTTTAATCCTGTTTTGTTTGACTTCTCATTGCGTACCACCGGAAATAATTGTAATTACCACCTTTGGGAACTTCTACTCTAATTATGTATTCTAAAATATAACCACTTTATATTTATTTTTTGCATACCACTTTTGGTCAACAGCAAGTGTAAAAGCCGCGTTGGATAGTTCTCTGTCAACTTTTTGCACTTGTGATTATTTGGAATATAAGATGATCTATTGGTTCAACCAAGTCATGCTATTTGACAGCTGTTCTTGTGACCAACTAAAGTACTTGGTTTAATCATTCTAATCTTTACATCTTGAGAATCTTTTGTAACCACAACACACTGTCTCAATAGCCTTTTCTCTTTCAAGTCCCAATGTCTCCACACAACCAAAAAACCCTTGTGCACCATCATGCTCTCAAATAGCCAAACCACTGCTACCAACTGCGCTATTGAAACATCCTACATCTTTGTCAGTAATTTCCTTCATCAAGATAATATTCACATCATTACAGTTTATTTTCACCAGGCCTGCTTAGCTTAATGTAAAGTCTTGAACTTATGACATAATGAAATATGTCAAGGTTTATTACCTACAAGGACGAAGGTGTGTTGCCACAGCCGATAATGAAACACATAATAATAGAGGATACAACCCTTAGTTGCTCAAATAAGAATGAATAAAGTAATAAACATAATAAATAAATAGGCTTACTTAATAATTTTGTAGAGACATACACAACTTAAATCAATGGAATCTTTATAAAATAAAGCAAGGTGCTGATGGTGATTATTTCTGAGTGCTAGTTCATATTTAAGAAACGTGTGGTGGAAGGGTTTACACAAGATACTTATGGATATAATATTATCTTAAGAACGTCTTGATAAAAAAGATAATATAAAATCTCTGAATTCAAGTATACTAACGCCTACATCAGAAGCTTCATAACATCTTATTTGACAGAGAAGTTGCATAAAACCTTAGAACAATAGTTTCCCCATTGTCTACACCAATAATAACCTTGTGCACATAAATGTCCCAAAACAGGTTTTTACACACACCTGGAAAACATGGGGTATTATTTGTGTCTGAAAAAAAATAATAGAAAATTTCGCAACAAATAACTAATAGGATATAAATTTGTGAATTGAGGAAATTTATTTTTAAGATCTATCTAGTATATACCGAATTGATTAAAAAATATGTCACACACTTCCTCAGACCATTGATTGCCTTTATAATGTTCTCTCAGATACCACTTGTTCATGCTTGATGCAGTAGTTGATTAATATAAGAGTTTTTTATAATCTTTCATAAAGGAGTAAGTACTTTTGTTATTACTTAATTGTGTACATATTTACCTTGTATTACTTGTGTTAATACTTTTTCACAATTTATTGAATTCCAATATTTTTTAAATATGTAATTAGCTATAAGTTTACTGGTGTATTAAAATTATGTATTCTAGCAGTGCCATAATAGACTGGAAGAAAAGTTTTCTGCATCAATTAGTGTATTGATATATTTACAGTTTTACTAATTTCAAGTGTGTCTATGGCTTTTTTTTTTTCCTTATATGCTCATTAGAAACAGTTATATCAAATATGTCTCATATAACTTGAGTAAAACATTGAGAGTTACATGACTTAACTTTACATTTGAAAATTAGAAAGTTTGTATGGAATATTTATTTGTTTGTTAGGTTAGCTGGATTATTATAAATCACACATGTATCCAAGAAACATACATTTATTTTCTATGAAACAATTCATATGTAGCTTATTTGAAAATATACTCTAATTATCAATTCACTTATACTTTTTCTATACTTTCCTAATTACAAGAGTTAAATTTTATCTTAAAATAAAACACTTCACATTGACTGGCACTTATTAACAATAACAATTATTTTTCCTAATTGTCTTTGAAAGTCTTGAAATATCTCTTATATGTTTAGTTGGGTATTTAAACAAATTACTGTATCATTTTATGTTATTAAATATTTTTCTTAAATTGGTATTTAAAGTTATTTATTTATGGTTCACCTTTTTTAAGTTTAGGACTAACTGATAATAATTGAAAAGAATTATTAAAATGCAAAGCATACATTTCCCATATATTATTAGTATAAATTTAAAAGTTTATTACTTGTACTGACTGGCACATGAACTAATGAATTTACTTCTACCTAATATTAAGAATTAAGAAATAACAAGTCAAATCTTATTGAATCATTAAACCAATCTATCAAAGGGGACATTATTCCAATAAATAATATTAGATGCAGTGTCTAGCTTAGGCATATTAGGCTAATTAATATTTTCAATTCATTTCAAAATGGTGTATATACCTATACACACACAATTATTATAATGTTGATGCTCTGCTAGAATTCAATAATCTTTACCTGCTCCTCCACCAGATAAATATATTTCTTCACCAAGTTTTGTACATTTCTTGTTTTTTTAAATCATACTTTGATATAAGGTTCCATTAATCCTTGAACTGAAAAATAGATCCAGAAGGAGTTAACTGTGTTATTCCAGTGAGGGGCAAATTCTCTCCATCATTGATTATCTATTCTCCCCCTCTCCCGTTAAATCCCAGTTGCACCGCCACTGAAAAACTGTCTGACGGTAAACATTTACAAATATGTAATACATAAATTCAGCGTTTTGGGCCAGCACGAATCTGGTATATTGGCGCAGACGATCACCGAGCGAAAACAAAGCCAAATATTACGGCCTACTTTCTAACCGGTGAAATTGTTTTGTTTTACTTGCTCATAATTTTACTTGTAAATAATATTTATTTTTATAACCCTATATGAATCTTTAAATATTATTTGAAGTACATGTGTATAAAAATACTTGTTTTGGGGGTTAAATAATCTAAAATGTCACTTTTGCACTAGAATGGACTTACAATGACGGGATGATTGGGGTGCAAATCCTTGTCACATGTAATGATGGTGGTTTTTACTAAATGATTTTCCACTCTCCCTCGACACAAATATGGGTACACTTCCTTTAAATTCATATTTAATTATCCCTAACACATGGAGACTTATTCCATATATCATCACCTAATTTAAGGTATCACTCTGCTCTCTCAGATTTTCTTTATAGTTTTTCTTCTGTAGGTATTTATATAAAAGTTAGATTTAACTTTTTTTAGATTTGCCTGTTATTTTTGAAAAAAAAAGAAGTGTTTCTTGCTAAAAGATTTGCCCTGATTTGGGTTGTAATTATTTAAAATGCTCATACATTATTTATTAACCAATTTTGTTCATTTTTGTGACAAATTAAATCACACTGTTCCCTTACAGGTAGGCAAGAAATTTTTCACATTATATGATACACATGATCTTTAATATAAATATGTTTTAAATCAAATGTTAGGTTAATTATGACTTCCAAACAACAAATATCAAACTTTTCATATTTTAAATAATACAAGAGTAATATCTTTCGTAGAAACAAAAAAGACTTTGTTCTTAGTGGTTTATATGAATTTAATGATTAAAAAAAATTAAAAATCTATTATTTGTCATCACACATTATCATTTTAAAATAATTTGCATATAGCTCAAAAAACAATGCTGTGCATCCAGCTTTACTAACGTTGTTCACACTTCCCTATCAGGTTACATACTCCCTTCTCTTCAAAATAATCCATACACCGATTCATACATGTTCTTTTATTCTTAAAACCCTTATTTCTCTTTTTCACACATTAGTCTACAACATTTAGCCACGTCTTACATGGCCTACCCCTTCCTATTGATCCACAGTCTCTACTTTCATATATGTGTTGTCACTCGATCCACACTCATCCTCTCAGCGTGTCCAAACCAATGTAAGACGCTTCTTTCACACTGGCCAATTGGGTTCCTTTTCAAACCGCACTCCTTTAGCACCTATATTTCTAATTGTCTAATTATTTAATGTAAACATGTTATTAGATAGGTTTGTCTTTTCAGGACTTCATGTGTTTATGCCTCGAGAGGTTTATATGAGGGCCACACCCAATGGGGGGGGGGTAGGTTTCTGCCTTAGGTGGCTCATCAGATGTCAATATATTTTATATATTGAACCCCCCTGAAATCAATTTGAAATGTTTTAAAACATAATTTGAATCATCATTTTTACATCACTCCATTAAGCTGAAAGTTTATAAATTATCTAGGAATACAAAATTACATTACTAATCATACTTTTGGAAGGGGGTATAGGGGGGAGAATGTTGCCGCATAGTAACATCATTGGTAAAAATATTTTACAAAGATCGAAGATGATTTTTATCTTGACTGCAGAGTATTGTTTTCATTTAGCCTTAAAAATGCTTTGTCGTACTTCAAACAGTAAAAAAACAACTATATTCTAAAATAGCTGACTGATTGTGATTCTGATTACAGTATACAACAAGATATTTCTCAAGATTTCCATTTATCACTTAACATTTTATGGTACATTGAAAAACTCCTCTCTACACCACGGGTAGTGATGGGATGATACTTGAAGCTGGCAATCTCTGTAGGAGTATACTCTGTGACTTATTCTGTATATTCCCTCTGAATAACTTTGCCAATTCTTTCCAAAATACTCAGGCCTGTATTTCTTTTTAATATTTTGTGATATTTATCCACACTTAATCTTACAGTTCTACCTGGCACAGTACTATTTGATTATTTTGGAACAGCTTCAAAGATTCCAATAGCTGTAAACCTCGCATTTCAAGCTTGGTGATAGTTTCAGGAAGTTTTCCAAAGCTTGGTTGGTTCATTCTTCAACTCTTTTCTCTCACAGCTGATTGCAGATTTGATGCTTGCTGCATCTTCAGGATTCAGCAAATTCAAGACCTGCAAAGAAATATATATATATATATATATATGCTTTTGAACCATGGTAGGCTCTTTTCACTAATATTCTGAGAATTGAAAAATTACCCCTGGACACGGAAATTGAACCCGGGACCTTTGGCTTAGTACGCCAATGCTCTAACCACTGAGCTATTCAGGAATTGTCCCGTGCCCAGGGTTATGTTTCACTCATATTTTAAGGCAGCGTCTATGTTTTCACTAACATTTGTTTAGCTGTATTTGGACACAATATAAGTAAAATGCATCTCTGTTATTGGTCGCTTGTTTAAGCTTCAATGAACAAAACTCTTACCTTATTCACATCTGGAAGATGATTGCTATATTACAGTGTTTCCCAAAATTGTTTTATCGCAGTCAGAAACATAACCTGGCCTGCCAACTCAAGAGTCATTACATATAGTTTCAATTGTCTATTATTTTTGTATTAGTGTTTATTAAATCAATTTAGTCTAATTAATTTAAATGACAAAAAAAATCAGTAAATTTATAATCAAACAAAATTTTAAAGTACAATTTTTAGTGAAAATGATACTTTGCTACAATGTTTGGTAAGTGACAAAAAAAAATTAATTATTTCAGGGCTACTCTAATGCTATGTCATTCATGGAGAGGATTCTTTTGAGTTTTTATTTTTTATCGATAAAAGTTATCAACTGAATTGAATCAAGGTTAGTAACTTTTAATCTCATAAATATAAAATTACACAATATGTTCTCCTGGAAAATTTGTTAAGGGACAAGACCATACAACCATGATGCTGCTTACAGTGTATGTTATGTTGAAGGGCTGAGTACAACGCAAATAATACTGAGATTCTTGATCGTTATACAACGCCTGAAAATCCTTACTCACAGAGGTGAACTATATCATCAGAAGCGGGTTAAGGGACTTTTCAACTTCCTTGGTGAGAATGGGTTTGTCCTTGAGCTGGCTCTAAAATTCAGAGTACAACGGGATTTCAAAACGGTGCTTTAACACGAATATTTTCAGTATTGCAGTATTTCTTCATAACGTCCCATTAGACAAGAAGTGTCTGTAATACAAAATGTTTAAAAAAAGATCAGATAGTTTCCTTTGACCCACAGAAAAATACTTGCAACCATCATTCGGTTCGTGACAGGTTTGGGAACCACTGCTCCAATACAATGCTGCATTGATCCAGGTGCCCTGTCTAGTAAGCACAGGCTCTGAAGGAAGTGGTGTCCTGAAATCCTCTTTGAATAGAGCCACACGCGATGGAGCTTTGACAAAAACCTTCACTGCAGATATGAAATTGTTCACCACTGGATACTGTGAGATTTTCTTCAGCGACCCGGCGAAGTCCATGAACAACACAAGTAATATATAGTACTTTTGGATAGAACACTTTAAGAGTTGGTGCAGCTTTCAACGTGTATGCAGCACTGTCTGCCAAGAAAATAAAAAAATATGTCCTCATTCTCTTCTAATGGCCACAATAAACCTGCAAATAATTATACAGCTGTAAATTTAAAACACTGCTAATTTAGAATGACAGTGCTTTCTCACTGCAGTAGGTAAATCATAGTATTGCTGGCCAATTTTATTCAATAAAAGTATGGATAAGTATGTGAAAAATGATTTAAAATTCATAGAATACTCTTGGTGTGCTATATTTTATGAAGTGTCCACTATTTGTGTGCATAAAACAAACTGGCCTAAATTTTTTTTATCTTATTTATAATTATCTTAATTACAAAAATATTATTATCGCGTATTACTACCTGTTTGGGTTATACGCACTTACGCTAATGTGTAATGGTAGGGTGATTGTGAGATGAAATGGAGGACCTACAGTTNATGGTAGGGTGATTGTGAGATGAAATGGAGGACCTACAGTTTAACGTGGAATCCGAACCATGGTGGAGGCCTGGCATTCCTCACATTCACAAGTTGTGATTAATACACATCTTGTCAGAGGTGAAGGAAGCGCTTGACAATTAGATAAATCTGTGCCGGTACTGGGGATTGAACCCCGGACCCCAGCACAGAAGTCCGACACCTTACCCCTAGTCCACCAGGTCACCCATACAAATATAATATTGTTTATATAGTATAAGTAGTTTTAGAATAAATCGATTTTCAAAATTTTTGAACATCCACCATTTTTAAACTGGAGGAGCTATATAATGCAAAATAGATAGTAAATCTGCGGATATGAATAAAAATGTGTGCTTATTTGAATAACCAAACCCAATGCTAACAGGATTATTTTCCCTGTCTGAAACCATTTTAGAAAACATTCTAAAGATTGGTAAGTAAGGAGTAATAAAATTGTAGTTAAGACTTCGAAACCCTTTAAAGTTAGAATTATAAATGTGGTATGTTGTATAATAAAGACAGTTAAAAAAGCAAAAGCATTTGATAAAATGAGAATTATAATATCAATGGTATTAGAGAAACATACCATCTACGTTTTTATAAGCTTAAAAAGTATATGATAACAAGTAGTATATCGAACCAACTTTGCTACCTTCTGTAAATTATTAGATGTATAATCTCTTAAAGGGGTTGTTAGTTGGAAACCTATAGTGTGAACTTCATTATCATCCCTGAATAAATTGGATGGTTCTAAAGCACTTGCGTATAACCCGAACGGGTAGTAAGACGCGGTGCTAATAATAATAATCTAAAGCACGAGGTAGCTTTTGTAGCTCTCTCCTACATTTTTAATAACATCTTTTTCTCTCAGATTAACACTGCAGAAGCATTTTTATCTCAATGGTTTTGTCTTCATCTTGTTCAACATTGTACCTAAGTGTGCATTCATTGGATTCCTTTACACCTGTGACAGTGCTGATGGTAGTCTGCAACACTTTGTTGAGTACTTTGTTGTGGGTAAAGTTTTACTTCCCCAGTAACAGCCAGCAACATTTTGCTGAATACTTCACAGTAAGGAGAAAATTTACATCAGTACTAGCACCTAACAACGATTTGCTGAGTACTTTGTAGCAAGAGAAAATTTTCTTCACCATTATCAGCCAAAAGTAAATTTTCTCTAAGCTGTGGCAAGATATTGATGAAACATGTCATTTAATGGGTTGATCGACCAGGACAACTGAGTTCCACCCTTCTCCTATCATTGACCCTTACCTGAGGTGGCCATCTAACTTACCCTCCACTGAACCATAGGCTCTTTAGCTGTGGTAAATTGACTACTATTGAGCCAAAATTGTGGAACCAGAACAGTTTTGGGTAGAGTTGGAGTCTGTAAAAATATACCGACTCAGGCTTAGAAAATAAACACTTATAATATTACAACAATATTATATACTTTTTTTTGGATTGCGTTTGGATTGACAAATGTACTCAATTATAAATTCACAATGTAAAAGTAGCTCCCGATGAAGTCGTCTGTATTAGAGCATTATACTGCACTAAATTTGATATTACTTAATACATTACTTAATACACATTAGCCATTTATGGAGGAGTTGGTGTCAGACAGTAGGAACACAGAGGAGTCGCAGTCGAAGGCTTGGTGTACCGACTCCACTGCCCTGAGTAAATCACCCAATGCACCCACACAGTGGCCGATTTCCACTTTAAGAGATAGATTACCTATTTCGATCTAAAAACAAGCTAAATTTGTATAGATATATGTAAAAGAAATGTGTATATATTTGAAATTAGTAGGTACTTTAATTCTTGTCAAGTTAAGGTACTTATTTAATATTGTAGATTGAAATAACTTTCATGGTAAAAATATGTTTTTATTATATGGTACATCAATCTTCACAATTTTGAATGAATAAGTTATATTTTTTTTAATCCAAATCACTACTTGAACAATCTTCTTCAGACATCTCTTCATTCAGTGACTATTCCTCTGAATCTAGATTATCCCATGATTGCTTGGAACTTGAAGGAGGTTGATGTCTTCTTCAGGTAATTTATTTATTTTCCTTTTCATAAGAGCTCTTATGCTGGATATAAGGGGAACTGAAGATACGAGGATCACACACAGAAGGTCTTCAATATTGTGTTTCCTTCTAATTTTGCGAGTATTGTGTTCGCTAAAATAGTGGCATTCTTTGCGACTTGCTTTTAAGGCTTCCTCACTCAACTGTCCTATGGGAAGCAAAAGAATATCCATAATGTCTGCTCCATGAATTAAAATTTTAAGTACACTAGCTGGCATTTTATACCATTCATACAATGTCGTTTCATGATCATATTTTCAAAATGTGTCAGCTCTCAGCTTGTACCAATAAGATATGGCTTGTAAAATCACTGAGAACTGTAATATTAAGGTTACATCAACGCCAGTGATTTCTGCTGCCTTTTTGGGCTTCTTGAAAAATCGTTGAGCTGTGTTCCTGTAATTTGTATTTCCGCTGCCCTGTTTGACGACATCCACAGTAGACCAGTTTCTTGTAGACATTTCGAGATCATCTCCTGGATTTTTTCTCTTCAAAGGTAATTTTATTTTCAAGTTCTCTCGAATCTGCTAAGTTTTCATACCTAATCGGTATGATATATGTAAAATGCATTTAAAAAAATTGGAAATGTGCATATAATGTAGACAATCTGTTTTGGAATGTGCTTGTGTTGCTGGGTATTTTCGTAATAGCATACATGTCATTAATTTGCTTTGGTGTTGCTTTGTATATATAGCAGTTTTGGATTGAGGGATTTCCAGCCAGAACGTTTGTTATCTTATCATCCACCATTGTTTTCATTAATATAAGTTGTATATTGATAACCTTTCTGTAAATTTGTATGCTTGTTGGTGTTACTGTTGATATTTGACTTTCTATGTATTCAATTTTCTGCAGCATCACATCTTGTTTCTCTTTTTAAATTGGAATCTTATTGGGATGCAAAATCGGCTAGAAGCAGTACAAGGATTTAGTCAAATTATTTCTATATATTTGTTGATTCTCGCAATTATTTGTAAAGGCACAATTTATTTTGGCAACAAATTGGAATCCGTAGAATCTAAGCTCTACAAAAAATGTAGTTTGTATGTCGAGTGACTGGAGCTTCCATCAAACACCCATTTATAAGTAATTTCCTATGTTGACATGAGTAATAATCTCAATCAGAGCTGTTGACAAACATTGCAGTGTGATTGAGGAGAGACTAATTTCTGCTCCCCCACAGTCTCAGTGATTTTAATATCCTTGGCCAGGGCCATATTTAGGGCATGCAATGCCCCTGTGTAGTCATTTATTTTACAGCTGCCCCTTCTCCCCCCTCAAACATCAACTTCACTTCTCCCCTAATTACGGCATTGACTTGCAGATATTATATGGTTGTGAAACTTATACATATAGCTAATTTATTTTTAATAATATTTAAATATTGTAAAATAATTGAATAAACCCTGAAAACATAAATTTACAAGTCCATGGAAATATTCTGCAGAAAAATATTCCTCTACAACAAATGTTTGGATATCCTTACTAAAATCCGAGAAAACACAAGAACATGACGTAAATATTTCAAAGAAATTAAGACTTGAAAAATATTGTTTAAAGAGAACACAAAAAAATAAATTAACTTAGCACTATTGACAAGAAAATAAAGCACACCGTAAAGCAATACCAACACAACCTTGCGGGGGAAAAAAGTGAAATTACCAGATTAGGACTTATGCAGCCTTCAGTCACTTTAAAAGTAGCTGTACTGCCATCTTTCGTAAATATGAAAGAATTGTTCTTCAATAACGAATGATGAGAGAGGGCTAACAAATCGCTGTTTTTTATATGTAGCATTAGCTGCAAGTCCAAGATGCCTAAGTGGATAAACCATAGACTTACCCCATTACACGGATGCTGACTTCTGTTGACCCAGCTACGGACTTTATACTCCTCGCCACAACTAACACGCCCGGCTGCGACAACAAGCTACGAGACACTGAGGCGGCGCCGACGCATGTATACAACACAAGATATCCCAGGCCAAAGAACTTCGAAAGAAAGAAGAGACTCTTCGACCAGTGTCCAGTTAATTCTCAATTATTCTAGAAAAGTGTGGAAGCCTATGTTGCGTGTGGGTCCCTCCCCTGTTTACTTTCTTTGGTTTGCCTTCGTTCCCCTTGTGATCCCGTCGTTCTATGTTCAGTGAGCTGTGCCAAATCATATATAAGACTGGTTGTGCACTCTTGGACTGGCTTCGGCAATAGCAGGGCGAAGCTAAGGCTTCGGAGATTAGGAATTAAAATGTAAGCAAAATTCTCTTTCGATAAATAACTATTCTTTTCTTTATTCTAAATTCCTTTTGGCTTAATATTATTTAATCTTATTTTATAAAACCAAAATTGTAAGAGACTGGTCGGATACGACTAAGCTGAGACTTCAGATAGTTTTCATAATATAGGAATATCAAAGTTCTTTTTTGGCACACTAAATATTTATCTAACTTTAACATTTGTCGAAGAATATCAACATCTGCTTGGTGAAATGTTACGTCTTGGAACTTTTGTTTGGACTTATATTTTGTCTTAGTGTTAAAACTTGGGTTCAAGGTTATTAGATAATAGTTATGGAGTTGAGTTATGGAGTTGAACGCTGATGGCGCAAGTGAAAGAATGGTTGAAAACTCTATATGAACTTAGTTTACTGGATGCTAGTTAGACAATAGCGCAGGTGATGATGCTGTTAATAGAAAGTATTTTTGGACTTAGTTTATTAGATGCTTATAGCGCTAGTGAGGAGATAATTGGAAATCACCATATTTACTTTCATTATAAAAAAGTAGTATTTAGACTATGATAACTAAATGTGTACTAATCAACGTTAAGATCAATTTAGTAAACCATTTTGATATTATTTATGTTTAGGGTAAGCTGATGTAAGGCATATTATTCATATTGGTATTTAATCATGTTTGAGAGCTGTAAACAATAATTAAATCGATATATATTTCATGTAGAAAAATGAGGATTTCAGAGAGATTTAATAAAATTTTTATTTTTGTATTTTACTTTCTTGACTAATAATTACATATTTAACCTATGATATTGTTAACTTAAATTAATGAAGGTAATCATTATAATATTTTGCGCATTCTTCAAATGAAACTTTGCTTTAGGGATCACGACCTTTTCTGTATGTTTTAGGGATTTTTCCCTGTTATTTATTGTTCCTATTATATTGAAATATTTAATAAATGATCCATTTTTATGGACTTCACCTTTTACGCAATATCTCTTTCACTTACATATCCTTAGGTTTAATACTACCCAACTTCTAAGGTTTTTGTTGGGTAAATTGTTAGGACATTTTTTTTTGTTACTTACGGTGACCGTGAGGCAGGTTCCGCAATTGGATCGGATTGCGTGTTCTGGGTATAGTTTAAATACCCAGGTTTTCTTAGTATTCATGACTCACAACACGCACTCTTATCCGCCTTTTGTTGTATATATATATATGGACCCTACTAATTAGGTTTTTGGGTTAGGAATAGGGTTCACATAATTCACTCAAAATGCTATAAATTTGTTTACTGGTTACATTCAAGTTTGCTATGTTTGTCTTATTTCCACATTATTTTGTCGCCTCCCTAAACCAAGCCGCCGTGTGCAGCTGCACATGTTACACGTGCCCAAATATGTCCCTGTTCTTGGGGTAGCACTCCATTTTTACTTTCAATATTTTGTCTCAATTTCTCTCTTTTGATGCTTTTTTCAATTTTATGTACTGTAATATCGTTAATTTAGTGTCAATATTCAATGCCAGGGCCTCTTCCAGAGTATATGGTCGTGTATGTTTTTTGATGCATAAACATTCTTTATTGTTCGTAAAGAGCGAGAACTTATAACTTTAGCTTTCTTTATAACCTGAGCAATATTTTTCTTGCCTTTTTTGTGAAGATTGTTTGAGTCACAAATGCAAGTTCTTCTGGACTGTGACTTTCTACCAAATTCTTTGTATGTCTTCGCTTTACCCGATACTTGATGTGTATCTTTTGTGGCTCTGCGTCCAATAGGAGTTGCAGTACCGGGTTGTTGCTGAGTAAACTGGCCATTTAATTAGTGTATATCTTCTCCAAGCCAATCTTCAATTCATTTCAAAAAACGTTTTCTTCCACTTGCTCTCCAACTACTTTGAATTTTGTTGGAGAATAACCAAATCTTGGTTATAGCGTCCTTTTCAGGAATATCTGTTATTATTGATGTGATGAAATCAACCATATGCCTCCTTTTATAAACAGTATTTGTTCATGAAAGAAGAGGTTCGTTTGAAAGAAATTCAAACAATTGCAATCACATCACTCCCATTATGACACCTGGTGACCAAAAAAGAAATAAAGATACAACTTCCGCAGACCTACACACACTATGTATGGTATCATTAGATAGGTAAAAATGTATAGAGTAATATCAAACCATTTTTATCTTGAAATAAAGGTTACTCTTTTTCTTTTACTACAATGAAATCTGAGCAATAGTAATGAAAATGTTTTTTTTTTGCTATGATTTTAGAAAAACAACAACTAAAACCTCAGAAACATTATATACTCTTAAAAGTAGGTTTATAACTAACCTGAAGGACCAGCAGCCATAGTGAAATAGAAATTTCCACAATAAAATACTGTAAGCACTTGTGAGCACAACTAGAACACAACCGACTAATAGCAATGACAAAGCGTTACTGAGCCGAATTGCATACCTGAGTTGTTATCACCGAGCGCTTCCACGAATTACACCTATTGTTACGTGATCGAGCAGAGTAACCTACTGGCTACAATGTTTAGCGGAATTTTTTGATTTTAATGAATTGAGTTTTGTAACGAATGTCCCCCTAAAAGTGAAAAATTGACCGCTGTGCCACGGTAGAAAACAGTCACCCACTCTCTGTCATATTGTCGGTTGTTCAAGCTACTAGCCTCTGTCAGTGACCTAGATAGAACTCATTAGGTAGTTCAGAAACCTCCCCTCCCCTTTCCTCCCACATCCTGGCCCCAGGGCTGGGAATTGCTGGCCCCTCTTTATCTAATTGCCAGTAAACCAACCCAGTTTAGAATGCCATTTATGGAACAAATTTCTTCCCTCTATCATGTTGGCACACTACCACGCTTCTCACATTCTTTTGGAATCCTTTATAAGTATTTCCAAGTTGTTATCCTATTGCAATGTCTCAAACTTGGCAAGGCTCAACCTGCTACCTCTGACATAGCAGTGCCCACTCACTAGCTCTTACAAGAGATTGCAGTGCAGAAATCCATCCATAATCAAGCATTCAATGTGTCTCCTGTGCAGCAATAAGTAGAATGTAAACCAATCAATAACTCTCAGAGTCTCAACATTTTTATTGATTATCCAAAGAGGGATGAACACTTGTTCTTGTTTGCTTACTTTCTTTGTCTCAAAATCAATTAGATTGGACAAACTGACAGTCTTTATTTATCAAATAATATCTTGTAAAATAGATTGAGCCTTATTGAAGAATTTTATTCCTGATCTTCAACAGAAAAATTTAGTTTTATAAACCAGCCATCTTTTTAGTTCTGGGATACCTAATTACCAAAATTATCACCATTCAATGAAGGACCTTGCCTACCAAGATAACGTGCTGTGATAAAAATCTTTTCCAAAACTACTTGACTATTCTGCTCCTTATAGGTAGAAACCACATGTGAAAGTTATGTTTGTGGTACTGTGATTCATTATGTTAGTCAAACTTAATTGGGATAAAATGTAAACCATGAAACCTCTCTATTTTTTTTTCTCAACTTGTTTTGGGTTAGCGAGTGCAACCATAATGCAACCAGATGTCCTCAACTGCTCAAACCTGGGGTCTCTTTTTTTTTTTTTTGCGTTTTGTTTATCTTCACAGGTTTAAAGACACATTTAAGTGGAGATTCTCAGCAACCTCTCAACAGACCTCCCTCCTCCCGCAAGCAAATTATATAAAAACCAAGTAATATGTTGAAATTATAATTTGAGGCTAGTTTTCCAACAACCAGCAAAATAGTGTAATTCAAATCTGATAGCAAGTTTTCTTATACTAAACATTTTTTTTTAATATATTCCAGTAGCACAAGGTCCATAAGTTGTATTTAATTATTTATTTTTCAAAATATCTGCGAAGTTAAATGAGACTCACAATAGCAGGGTTTTTATGTGCTATGGTCGAACCTATTCACTGACCTGCCTCAGTGGCATAGTTAGCTAACACGCAAATTCTGTGTTGAGCTAGACTGCTGAGGATGGGGAGATCGAGGTTCGAATCTTGGTTGGGTGAACTAGGGATGTTTTTCCCTAAATGGTTTTCCACTCTCCCTCCATGCATATGTGAATTCACTTCCTCTAAATTCAACCTTCCTAATTCCTAACCCTTTAGCTTAATTAGTACATAAGCATATAACCTGAGTGGGTAGTAAGATGCGGTGCTAAATAAAAATAAAGTACTTGTTCTTTTGTATTAAAAACACATATATTTACTTATATTTGTGTATCTGTGTGTTTTCCTATGGATCCAAACTATATGGCCACTTTGTATTTTGGCCTTCTTTTACCTGCATCATTGTCCTGGTATTATTGTCAATTTAATAGGTTATTTTAATTTTTTTCAGGCCATTTTCAAATAAAGTTTATTAAACTTTTAGTGTGTGTGTGTGTGTGTGTGTGTGTCAGTCAAAATAAATTTAAAATATCAGGAAATTTTAAACTTTTACACTATACACTAGAGGCAGTTATCTAAATTTTTTTACCGTTATGGTAAAGCCGTAGCCTTAATTCATTGTTTTGTATAACATAAGAAACCTCTAGTCTGAATGATCTACATAGAGAATCAAATGCCAAAATCCTTTGTATATGCAGCAGAACTACAGCTTTTATAGCTGTTGTCTTCTCTATACCATAATTAACGTATAAGTCATATAAGAAAAGAGCATGAGTTGTTAGCTGCACAGAGTACAAATATTGTCCTGTAGTCTTTGCTACCTTATGTATTTAAATAAACCTCATTGAATCATTTCATATGGCCATATTTATAGGACATGATTATTTTAGAAAAATATAACTAACATTGTAATTTCACTATCGGCAGAAACAAAAACCATCTCCTGAAAATCTTGCAATGCTACATGCTTTTCATAAATTATCATACAGAAGAATGTTTCTTAAAACACTTCCAAGATTGAGCTTAGTGGAATTGTTTGCACTTTTTAGAATAAAAAATCCCTTAATTGTTACAAAACAACTGTTTAAGGTGTTTTCTTTTTTTTAAGGCTGGATTTCATTTTCATATTGATGATATGTCTTTTTAAACGGAATATTTTGAAATAAAGTAAACAAAGTATTACAGCGTTATTTTTTTTTGCTAATTTATATTCCAAACGTGTTTTTACCTGGTAGACAACCACTCCAAGATTCCCCACCTGACAGCGTGCATCTGCAATGCAGGCAGGTGAACTATGGAGAAGTGGAGAGTTCAGTTGGAGGTGTAGATTTGATGACACCCAGAAGTAAACCATATATATTTGTTGATCTTTTGGGGTATCAGTTTGACGTAGGACAATGCTCTCTCATTTTTCAATAAGGATGAGCTTTGGGCTATGTGGGACAATGTCCTATCATTTTTTAGTAAGTATGAGCTTTGGGGGTATGTAGGACAATATCCTATCATTTTTTAGTAAGTATGAGCTTTGGGGGTATGTAGGACAATATCCTATCATTTTCAGTAAGTATGAACTTTGGGGGTATGTAGGACAATGTCCTATCATTTTCAGTAAGTGAAGTCTGTAGGATTATTTCATATCAATTTCAGTAATAATGGGCTTGTATCTTTCAACCATCAGCTAACATGATTTGTGATTAAAAAAAAATTTGCACCATTATTATGAGCTCTTTCTAAAATTTTCAAATCAATATCTAAATTACTTCTTCATACATGCATTTAGGCTACATAGTTTATTCATTACTTGATAACATTGTTATTGATGTTTTAAATTTTGCCTTTAAAATAATGTATTTTCTGGTTAATTGTTTAAAGTGGTTATTTGGTATTGTATGTCTTACAGAATGGAGGTTTGTGTGGATAGTGTTGTCTCGGCAGTGAACGCATCCAGAGGTGGCGCTTCACGTCTGGAACTGTGTGTTGCACTGAGTGAGGGAGGCCTTACTCCCACCCCAGGTCTGCTTGAAATCGTCAAGTCTTGTGTTCACATCCCAGTGTTTGTGATGCTGCGGCCACGCCCTGGTGCAGACTTTGTTTACTCCCCTGAAGAAGCTCGAATAATCAAATGTGATGCAGCAGTCTTGAAAAAACATGGTGCAGATGGCTTTGTCTTTGGAGCGCTGACGGCATCTGGACTAATTGACGAAATTCTTTGCAAAGACATTGTTGAAATAGTTGCTCCTCTCCCTGTGACTTTTCACCGAGCAATTGATGTAGTGAGAAACCCTGTGGGATCTATGGAAACCATAATTCAGCTTGGTTTCACCAGGATTCTGACGAGTGGAGGAGAAAGGACAGCTTACGCAGGACTACAGATTATCAGAGAACTAATGGTTGCATCGATGGGGCGAATAACCATTGTACCTGCCTCTGGAATTAATTCAGACAACCTTGGTCCTATTCTAGAAGTTACTGGTGCAAGGGAGTTTCATGTTTCTGGTCGAGTACCCTTGAAGATTTCTTGGAACCAGTCAAAATGCAAAATGGGAACCGGAGATGATGATACTATTTATGTTACGTCTTATGATGTCGTTGCCCGTTTGTGGGACATATATAGACAAACCATTATACAAAATTGAAATTCACATCTTAGGAAATATTTGGGTTAAAGACACGGGAACAATAAAACCATGCATTTAAGAGAACTAATACAAATGTTCTCTTTTGCCTTTATTAAGCTTGTTTGTGAAATATTAAAATGAAAAAGGTGCTGATAATAAATTAATTTGTGTTGGTTACATTTTATTTATTACTTGGTTTTGAGAATGGGTATCGTCAGGGCTACATTCCAGCCTTCAAGTTATAATATAAATATAATATTCACATATTTTTATTTTCATGGTATGGGCACAATTAAATTAGCCGTCCTAATACAAAATTAATGCTAATCAACATATATTATCTTTTTAAGGGTGTTTTAAAATTAAAATGTTTCAATATAAATATCGTTAGTAATTATTTTGTTGTGAAGCATTTGTTTGAATAACTAAACTGGATAAATTACTAAACATACATTTACTTTAAGTGGGCCACATGCAATCAAAGTGTAATATCCTACTTTATCAATATTATTTGTTTATCAGAACATTTAGTCATAAACATGTTTGTCAGAATATTTACATAGCTCACTGGAGAGCGGGTGTTGCCACCAACACATTTTATCTCAAGCTGCAACTTGATGAAAACATTTGAGTTTCTGGCTATCTTCTTTCAACTGTAAAAAGTAGAATGAATAAATTTCAATCATAATTTTAGGTTTAAATTAAATTAATTATTGACTTGTGGGTGTATTTATATAAAATAGTTTGAAAATCTAGCTTTTTCCACACCATATTCAAACAAATGTAAATGGTTAGAGAAACTCTTTGTATCAAAATAATATCTAGAAGTGATAAAAAATACTGCTGAAAGCATTTATTTACATTCAGAATATTTTCTGGTGCGTATCCTTTTTAATATCCACAAATGATAAATATATGTTTTTAAATAATTCATTGCAGTTGCAGTTTGTCAGAAAATATTCTATTCAAATTTTTTTATAAGTTTTAAACATTATAATGGTATTCCCCAAAGCATTGTTAAGTTATAATGTAATGGGATGAAAGAGAAAAATGTACAAGTGCATTAATAGTTTCACTTTTTTACAAAACAATTAAATATCTATTATATTTAAATTGTATATCATTTTAAAATGTTATAGTCTAAAATACACTTGCTGTATTTCATAGATTTTGTATTTCATTGATTAAAAATTTCAACCTGTCTTTTACTGATGATTAATCAATATAATAATTATTTCCTAAATTAAATGGAAATCAACATTTCTAGTTAATTGATATCAAAACCAGGCCAACTTTAACTTAGAATATTTGAAAAGTTGATTTAATATTAGTATCCGACATCTTAACTCAGTCGGTAGCGTGTCTGCCTACTGAGCTAAGGCTATCGGGTTCGAATCTTAGCATAGCTGAAAAATGTATCATTGGGGAGATTTGGGTGTACCTTTTCACATTTATGAATTGACACCCGAGGACTAGATGTTGTGCCTGTCCCTAGCCTTAAGTTAAATTATAAGATATATGAAGCTACAACAGGCCTAGCAAGCCGATAGTAGAAAAAATACGGCTTGAATAAAAAACTGACCCAGGCCACAAGCTGGAAATGGTAAAGGATGTAAAGTGTAAATTTGATATTAGTGTAACAATAGCTTTTTATAAAACTTTGAATCGCAGACAAATTTTCAAACTTCATCAGTGAAAAATGGCTATTTGCAAACAAACTGTTAAAAGGTTTTTGCTTGTGATAATTTGGGGACAATTAAGAACTTGAAATTATATTTTTTTATCAAGTCATTGTTTGGATGTCTGAGATTAAACCTGATAAAAAAAGTTATTATTACTATTATTACTATCACCGCATCTTACTACCCGTTTGGGCTATACGCTTTAAGTACTAATTACGCTAATGGATTAGAAATTGGGAAGGTTGAATTAGAGGAAGTGAACCCGCATTTGCGTGGAGGGAGCGTGGAAAACCATTTAGGAAAAACCCCTCCCAATTCACCCGACCGAGATTTGAACCTCGATCTCCTTGTCCTCAGCAGTCGAGTTCAACATGACAAGCGCGTTAGCCAACTACGCCACCGAGGCGGGGACTTATGCTAATGTGTAATGGTATTGTGATTGTGAGATAAAATGGAGGACCTACAGTTTAACGTGGAATCTGAACCACAGTGGAGGTCTGGCATTCCACACTCACAAGTTTTGATACACATCTTGTCAGAGGTGAAGGAGGGGTTTGGCAATCAGATAAATCTGTGCTGGGACTGAGGATTGAGCCCCGGACCCCCAGTACAGAAGTCTGACACCTTGCCCCTAGACAATCAGGTCACCCTAAAAAAAAAGAGTTAAAAGTTGTAAAATTTGTACAAACACAATTGTGTGAATAAGTCACTTATTCAATTCTGGTGTGGTCAGAATCAAGTTAGCGTTGTTTTTGTTTTCATAAGTAGACATACTCTTAGGATTAATGAATCTTCTATGATAAATTGTGCTTTTTTTAAGCATTTTTAAACTTCCATACATAGCTCCTCAAGGTATGTCTTAAAATAAGATAAGCTTTTAAAGCATCAACCTTCACTCTTTTTTTTGTAACTGATACTGGGCTTAATACAGAAAAAATCTCATTCACCGAAGTCGGTGAAAGAGTCAATTCAACAACAAGAAACTTGTTTTGTCAATATTTCCCTTGCATATAATAATTTATTTCCTTCCATTTGGCACAAACTGAAATGTAATTTGAATTTCATTCTTCCTCCCAAGATATTTACCAACACAAATTAACAGTCATAAAAAAAATCACATTTAATTACATTAGTCACCAAGGTTTTAGTAACATGGTTGCGAACAACAGTTTTTCATGGGTCATTGTAAGGATATCTCAGTTTCATAATTGGAAAAGTTCCATCGCATCACTTTATTTTAACCAAAATGCACGTAAAAACCGACATATTTCCCTTTCATTATAATGTGCCCCATCACTTTGATTTATAACTAGTGATAGTTTAGTTTAAGTCTGTATCTTATTTTGATAAATGAACTACCACAAACTGTATTTTCCTATGGTTTATAATGTGTTTGTGCTATGTACCTGGTTTCTCTCTATACAAGTGCATGATGGATCACTTGTTTACAAAGGGTAGGCGCCACCTCAACAAATGGATCAGGGGTTGAGTGTTACTTGCATTCTGTATCTCTTTGTGATAAGTATTTATAATGTTCATGTATCTTCGTCTTTGTGAAATTGTGCTTTCATAGATGTAATGTTGTGAAAGTAACATTTTCTTATATTTGTAGGAAGTTAGCAAAGAAATATCTAGAAAAAGCCCATTATTTAGATTTCAAGTGTCATGTCAGAGATCGCATGCATCAAATGTTACACAAGTCTTATAGAATGTACCAAAGGAACAAATATTATGCTGTTTGCCGATTCAGCACTCTGGTGAGAGCCAACTAGCCACCTAGAAGACTGTAAGCTCTCTCTTAAAAAAATTGAGTTTAAAAAAAATAGGATGGATTAGAACACCCAAATTTCCCATCTGCAATAAAGCCAGTACCACAAGGAGACAAACTCCCAATCCATAAGCCACAATCTAATTAGGAAGAATTTACAATACCCAGAGAAGGGGAGAAAGAAGAGCCATCTACATTCTCTGATCTCGGCTTTGTTGTCCAAAGTGATCAAGGGCCACACTTATCCATCACACTGAGCTAAATGATCTGGTTCGTGATTTCAATATTCCAAGCCACAAGCAATTCTTTTGAGATCAAGTCTGCAGCATTTGAGTTTGATGAGAACACAAGAATATCTGTCTTCAGGAAAACATGAGACATCTTCAAGCTCCTACAGAATGCTTCCTTCTCTTCTGTAATGAAAATGATTTGATGGAAGAACTGGGATCTCACCACAACTCTGAAGAATGGAAACTGTTTGTTAATTTGTCAAAACTAAGCTTGAAAGTTGTTTTGTTAGACATTTGGATCATAAAAACCATCTATATTTGTTGTGCATTCATTGAATAAGAACACAATGCATGAAAGTAGTATTTCTTAATAAATGTAATAAGTTATAGGGATTGTTGTTGGCAGATTTCTGGGTCTCTGAAAGTAACTCGATTTTATCTCGGAGTGCACTGTATTCACAAAATAATGTCCTTTTTATGCTTGTGGGACAGTTGAACAACTGAAAAATATTAAATGGCAAAAAACTGGCCAGCCAGAGAAAACTAGGTTCCTAGAAAACATAATGTTAAGATCACTCCTTGGTTATGGCTGAAAAGGTGATATTTGCCTCCGCTAAACACAAATTTGGATCTTATGAAGAATTTTGTAAAAATCCTTGGAACAAAAGTGGTGAAGGTTTTATCACTTTAAGATGCCAAAATTAAAATAACCAACCCATAAACAAGAAAAGGTATGTTTGAAGAAAATATTGAAAGAAAACAACTCAAATAAATTGGCTGCATGACACTGATTCAAATCAGTGCTTCGCCGCTTTCTGGGCAACAAAAATCAGGACAGTTACCCATAAGTTATACAAGACCTACTAAAAATTATGACTAAAAATCTTTGATCTATATCCACACCAGAACTCTTTCAGAGAACTTACTGACTGACAGACAAGGAGAATGTTTTCATCAGGACGTGGATAAAATTGAATAATATTATCAATGTAGGCGGGTTCCAACAACAATGAACGATTATTGCTGAGCTATCCCAAGACTCACTTTCCATAAAATAATAAAGTAACCATAAGTTAGTATATTATAGCGTTTCTAGAAATTTCCTTTGCATATAAGATTTAATGAGTATAAAAGATGATCAAAAAGTATTAAACTGTGTATATTCTAGGTTGTGTTCACCAGTTTTAAACTATGAAATCTATAGTTAATGGTTTCAAACCCTTAAACCTCTTACAGAGGCTCCTAGTAATAATGTTTTATCAATTTGGGGCATATTCAAGTAACATAAAAACTGTACATACTATGATGATTTGCTTGTTGTTTTAGTAATCAGCACACCTGATTTAGGAAAACAATGGGAGAATATATCCATTTTATTAAAAAATCTTGAAATTTGTTGGCTAGTGTTATTAATAATGTTAGATTTTTTCATTAATGAAACGTGCTGTTTTTCATCAAATTATTTTTAATAACCCAATACAACTTATTTAAATTGTTATACAAATACATCTATTTTCAAATAAAATGAGATATCATAAAATCACTACAGGTTTATAAAATAAATCTTTTTAAGTTAAACTGTTTTCATTAAAATCTTAAAGAATATATTTTGCAGATGGATTTTAAATCATCTGGTTTCTTTATTAATTATTCAATTTAAAAAATATATAGGCTATATATATTTAACTACAACTGGGCATTTTTCTGTGATAGTAGGTGTTCCTTGAAAATCATTAATCTTAAATGATTTACATGACTGCAAAGAGAAGAGGGAGTCATCAGGTCTTTGACTTAATAAAACTATCAATTAAACGAATCGCCAACATTTTACCAAGTAAATTAATTACATGAACTGTGTACATGTGAAAAAGGAATATTTATTATAGTTGATACTTAAATTGTTGAAATACTGAATAAATGCTGTTATAAGCTATGGGCGGTATGCACAAACAATTCTCAGTGGATGTTTAGTTGGCTGCTAGTAAGAGTGAGCTAGTAGCGCATCTTTGTCTTGCTATAGTATCTGGCCTGTAATCATCTAATGAAATCTTCTATAGAACTACCACACCCCAGAGGGAGATACAATTCTCACATCCACTGCTCTCTGGATTGATGATTTAGATATAAAACTAAACAAACCTGGTTAAAAACTAGAAGAATTTATAAAAATAGTGTTTAAGTCGAAGAACATGCTGTTGAGTGAAGGAGAACGATTTTATCTACTGGAGCAAATGAATAAGTTTCCTATTTTAGAAAATAAAAAATCAGACATTTGGTCATTGGCAGCTAAGAAGATAATGTAAATGGAAATAACAAAGATATTCAACTCAAAATGTAATTTACAAAAGGTGAGTGTGGTTTGATCCCTATATTATCTTGTAGCACTTTTATTTGGATCGTCGTTATATTATTTTGATGTATATTAATTGAACATGCCTGTAAAAATAAGTGTTAAGAAAAATTAAATATCTCAAGTATTTACTGTTCATGGTAAGTTCTAACATCAAACAGCATGCGTTGATTATACGCCAAGATCAAGTAACTAGAATACTTTTCCATGTAAGCTCACATGATGCAGAACTTTGATCGACACATACAAACATCCATTTAGGTTTTAGGACATCTACACTTTCTTTTTTCTTTTGAAATACCAAAGAGTATTGTTTAGAAGTGTTTTTATTGTTATAATTCATTATTTAAAATAACCCTACTTTTATCTCAAATAATTTCTATTTGTCATGTTATACAAGCAAATTTCAATATAAAATGTCAATCAAAATAAACTTGCTAACAAAAGGATTAATAACATGAAATATACATACCTAATCACACTGTTCCCTTATGGGGTAGGCAAGAAACTGTTCATATAGTTTAAAAAGAAACAACTCCTTACTTATAAATTTATTAATATAATATTGGCTAATTAATTGATGTTTTCGACCTACATGTTACAATTCTCACAAACCTTCGGTAGCTACAAAGGTAAACAAGGGAAAACCTCAAAATACAGTAGCACCAAAAATCATTTTAGTAGTTTCTGTAACTGAGTTAATATATTAAATTTATGTATTAGAACTGTCTCTTACTAACCCTTCAAGCTATATGCTTATTTACTAATTATGCTAATGGATTTTACGGATAAGGAAGGTTATATTTATAGGAAGTGTACTCATTTGCCTGGAGGGAGAGGGGAAAACCACCCACAGTACACTTAACAGAGATTTGATCCTCAATATCTCCATCATTGGCAGTATAGTCTACTGCGAGAGTAGAGTCTTAGATCATTCGGCCACTGGAGCGAGTTTGAGTTAATATAATTTTGTAAACAATTTTAATGTTCTCTTGCTTAGCTGTGGAAATGTTGTGAAAAGGTTTAAGGCAAGGAGAAAGAAGAAACTAGGGGAAGAGACATGATCACTAGAGGTTGGCCCTACCAACCTTACAGGACATTGTGGCAGCCACTCCACCTTAACTACCATCTCGGCTACCATTGAAATAGTGATGCTGTATCACGAAGGCTGCCGCCCTGATATTGACTACTGGCACTATCAGATTAGTGAATCTCAACACACAAGGTATGTGTAATATCAAATAATACACGATTCACAATGAAAAACACACACATAAGCATTTTTTATATAGTTTGTTTTTATTCATAAATACAAATTAGTTTGGGAGTTACATAGAAATGGTCCCTACTTTTACTAAACAAAATTAATAAGCATTTTCAAATGTTGACTATATTATGAATCTTGATTTAACTGCTTAAGATAGGTATATAATTTAAATCATATTGTTATTATACAGTAGTTTCAGCATTTTATTGTGGTAAGCAGGGCTGTGGAGTAGGAATACCAAACTTTCATCTTTGACTCCAACTCTATTTTTCTACTGTCTTAATTCTGACTTCTTCATAAACTATTATTAACTACACTAATTATATTATATGAGATAATATCAGCATTTTCACTTATAAATCATTCGGTTATTTAACAAATTATTAAAAATTTGCCATTTTCACATTAATAACGTAATAGAGCTTTAAAACCACTTTTGACTGGTAAATATATTCAATTTTGTCATCCATTTTGAATCATATGTGATTGAAGTTTTTTACTTGTATTTGCCATGACAAAGCAATAAAAATAAAAATAGGTAATAAGATTACTAAATAATTGAATGATTCTTTTTACTATTTTGATGTTGGTGACCTGGCGGTCTAGGGGTAAGGTGTCAGACTTCTATGCTGGCGGCCGGGGTTCGATCCTCGGTCCCGGCAAAGATTTATCTGATTACCAAACCCTTCCTTCACCTCTGACAAGACATCTTGTGAATGTGGGGAATGCCAGGCCTCCACCGTGGTTCGGATTCCACGTTAAACTGTAGGTCCTTCATTTCATCTCACAATCACCCTACCATTACACATTAGCGTAAGTGCGTATAACCCGAACGGGTAGTAAGACGCGGTGCTAATAATAATAATATTTTGACCTGGTCCCTTTCTAAAATAATAATTTATGTTAAAATAAAAATGTAATATCAAAAATTTATTATAATAAATGTTTTAAAACCTAAGATATTTAAAATTCATATTAATTAATATGTTTAGCTACAAAACTAGAACTAGATTAGTTACTATTTAGTTATAGAATTATGTTGTTTAACCTGTTTAAAATCAATGTTGCTCTTATTTATTATAATACATATTTTACTAAACTTACCACATTTATATTAAAAAAGCACTTACTATTTCATATTGTTTGCTAGAAATATTATTTTTAATTTTAAAGTATGAGCATCAACTTTTATAAGCATTAAAATTAAAATTGAAGTAAATTTCTCAATAAAATAACGTCTTTAACATAAGCCCGTACAATGTGCATGTCCAACTGTGCATAGAGGAATGGATATGGAACAGCATGATTACACTAAAGAATAATAAACGAAATACAAAACACTTAAATTTCAAATTGGTTATTATTACTTTTTCTTGTATGGTAAATTATGTTAATGAAGCATATTTTGGGGAAATATTAATTTATTAAAACGTCAATTTTATTAACTTTTTATCAAGACAGTGTAGAAACACTCTACAATAATGTAAAATGATAGTGAAGGAAGCCAACCTGAAAGGATAGTTAGGTTAGGCCTAGATATAAACAAGCAACTTCTCTACTCCAAGCCATCATGCATTTATTCATTTTATTAACTGTGTTTTATAATTGTTAGTGTAATTTTAATGTCCTTAAAGACATGAGTGTTGAAACCATTTTAATTATTTGTTTTTTTATTAGATTTTTATTTGAGTGTGGTTCTTATTTTTAAATTGTCTTTTATAAGTGTTATTTCTAATTTAAAAACCGATATTTCCATTATTTAACTTTTTTTATCAAAAGTATTTACTATTTATAAATATGAGTGTCATTCATATTTTAAGAACATGTGTTTTAATAAACTTTTTAAAATTATGAATAGGCCTATACTCGAACTCGAGAGCTTTTAGAAATACTCGGCTCGAGTTCAACTCGAATGAAAAAACCCAAGCTCACAGACCCCTAGTCCTAAATAATTAAAAAGTACAAAATTAAATTGATATAGTTACCATATATTGTTATAATACTATAAGATTTTATTGTAAAGTTGGAGTCAGTACATTTTTACCAACTCCAACTAAAATTGCTTATGGGTCCTTAACTCTACAACCCTGATGGTAAGAAAACTCCACAATGTGTACATTTAAATAATTTAAATAAAATACATAGTTACATGAATCTGAATTGTTCCAATTAATATCAATGTATATATTATTCAAAAATAATTAAATATCCACATTTCTCTATAGGTCTATGCTTTCACTATGTTATTTTGGTTGTATGTTTCTTTTTCATCGATATTAATGTTAGCTTGGCACATTTACATTTTAAAAGTATTTGTATTAAGAGTCGGCGAAGGATAAATTATATGAATACAGGCTAATCTGTAGGAAGGAATATTTCTATAACTATGATAACAATTCACTAGCGGTTGTTTATTTTCGGCAGTTTCTATCGTGGTAACACTAACGCAAGGTTCCTCCCCCAGAACATTATTCTTTCTTTCTCTCTTGTGTGCGCTTTTCTTAATAAAACAAAATAAAATCTGCAAAACTTCAGCAATGATTGGAAGGGTATGGTCAACAAATATATCAATTTATGAAGATCCTTTTACTTACAACTCTTTGAATTGATTTTTTTACTTGCTTCGGTGGCCACATGGTCTAAGCCAATGCAAACTCTTAGGGCCTCCTCAAGTATAATTTTGAGCCCGGGCGAACCTTGATTTAAGACCCCCTCGTTTTTAATGTCCTATAAACGTGAAAGGAACTTATTACAAGATGGACGAATTTCTTATGTTCATCCCCACTGGCTCAGGAACACAAGTTGTGATAGACAGAAAATAAAATCAGTACAATATCAAATATATCTGATCAATGTATGAATTTAAAGAGTAATATTATTTGTAGATATTTTCAAAGATAACATTGGTGGTGTTGCGCCACCTAGAGCCTGGAACCTCGGCCAGTCGCCCGCCTCGCTTGCACCTGTTTACTTTTGAGTTAGACCAGCCTGCCAATGGGGAGGGGCGGGGGAAGGTTGGTCCTGGCAAGATGTACTGATGAAGAGTCTTTTTCTAGATGGTCCTACACTCACCTTCCATGCAAATGTGGATACACTTCCCTTGAAATTCAACCTTTTTCATCCCTAGCATAATTAGCACATCTATGTATAAGCCAAAATTGGTAGTATGACTTAGTGACTTATATGTTGCATATTATGCTGTTTTGCAAATCCAACCTACTTGAGCGGTTTTCATCAAACCGTAATAATATATATTAACAAAATAGAAATATATATACTTTCTCTATAAGTTTTATCAGTTTTAATATTAACATCAACTTTCTTATGCACATTTTATCAAATCTGTTCAATTGATAAGCATTTGCAGAACAAATATTTTTCTTAAACATATCTAGAAACTCTAAAATTATCAATACAAACTTACATGGATACTTTAAGGAGATATAAACAAAAAATAAACACGTTTATAATAATCTTTATTTAGATTAAAAAACAAAACTTGCACATTTTATTAATTTTGAAGTGGTTGAAATTTTTTAGTACAAGAGGAAACGTTTACAGGAGCGAGCTAGTAGTAGTACAACGATAGTGTGAAGAGTTTAGTGGTGAGAGAGGCAAACACATATGAGAGCTGGTTAGTTGTGAGAGAGACACACACATGCGAGAGCTGGTTAGTTGTGAGAGGCAAACACATGTGAGAGCTGGTTAGTTGTGAGAGAGACAAACACATGCGAGAGCTGGTTAGTTGTGAGAGAGACACACACACATGCGAGAGCTGGTTAGTTGTGAGAGAGACAAACATGTGAGAGCTGGTTAGTTGTGAGAGAGACACACACATGCAAGAGCTGGTTAGTTGTGAGAGAGGCAAACACATGCGAGAGCTGGTTAGTTGTGAGAGAGGCAAACACATGTGAGAGCTGGTTAGTTGTGATAGAGACAAACACATGTGAGAGAGACACACACATGCGAGAGCTGGTTAGTTGTGAGAGAGACACACACATGCAAGAGTCTGGTTATTTGTGAGAGAGGCAAACACATGCGAGAGCTGGTTAGTTGTGAGAGAGACAAACACATGCGAGAGCTGGTTAGTTCTGATCTCTTGCAAGGAGTTAAATTCATTTTATTTGTGGTATAAACAGCCACCCTACACGAGTTGGTTGTTAAAGACTGATCCCCAGATCCTCAGCCTGCTGATGCCACCATCAGGAGCAATGATGACTCTCACATGACTGAAAGGTCCTTTATTGTCAAGCTCTTTGTATACGTGGAGCTTGTCCATGGATAACTAGAACAATAACAATATTATCTTACCATTGTACGTATATATCATTTCAAACAAATGGTTCTTGTGATTTTAGATAAGGACTTAAATACAGCTGCAGTAAAATTATTTTCTTTCAAAGTATTCAAACAGTATTAGAAAATAAACTCTTTAGAGAAGGCTAATGATTTCCAATAGAACATTCAGCGATACATTTATATGTAAGGTACACTAACTTTAGGACTATCATTATCTTCCACCACAAAGTCGAGAAATAGATTTAAATAATTTATCTGGGGACCAGCCAACAAAATGTCAAGATGGAAATACATGTCAAATAGTTCACCTTCTAACTTAATATCTTCCAGTACAAATTCTAGATAGAAATACATGTTAAATATTTTACATGTGCACTAACAGCTGACCTGGTGGTCTATGGGTAAAGTGTCAGACTTCTTTATTGGAGGTCCGGGGTTCAATCCTCGGTCCAGGCACAGATTTATCTGATTACCCAATCCTTCCTTCACCTCTGACAAGATGTGTATTAATCACAACTTATGAATGTGTAGAATGTCAGACCTCCATTGTGGTTTGGATCCCACGTTAAACTGTAGGTCCTCCATTTTATCTCACACTCACCCTACCATTACACTTTGGGGTAAGTGCATATAAGCCGAATGGGTAGTAAGATGCAGTGCTAATAATAATATTACTTATTATTATTATTAGCACCGCGTCTTACTACCCGTTTGGGTTATACGCACTTACGCTAATGTGTAGTGGTAGGGTGATTGTGAGATGAAACGGAGGACCTACAGTTTAACGTGGGATCCGAACCACGGTGGAGGCCTGGCATTCCCCACATTCACAAGATGTCTTGTCAGAGGTGAAGGAAGGGTTTGATAATCAGATAAATATATGCCGGGACCGAGGATTGAACCCCGGCCGCCAGCATAGAAGTCTGACACCTTACCCCTAGACCGCCAGGTCACCAATAATACTACTAATAATAGTATATCTTACACCACAAATTCAAAGAACACTCAAATAAAAAATATAATAGAAAAAATAATTAAATTGGTTTTAACACTCATGTCTTCAATACATTAAAATACACAAACAAATTTAAAAAAAAAGTTAATTCTATTATATTTGAAAGAAGGTAAAGGAAAGGTTGATTATAACATATAAAAGGAACAAACACAATATGGCTTTTACAGTGAAAAGAACACAGTTTACACTTTACATTCCTGCCATTGCCCAATCCTCTGACCTAGGTTTCATTCTTTCAAAACACATCGAGAGGGAGTGTGAAATGTGCGACGCACTTTCCTAAAAGAGAAAACCAATAATAAAATTGATGTTTTAATGAGCTAATATTTCCGCAAAATAATCCTGTAACTTTAAATACCGTATAAGAAAACGTAAGAACATAAGCAGTTGAAATTTTAAATGTTTCACATTTCATTTTTAATTTTATTAGTTTTTTTTCTCTTTTTTGTCCATTCCTTCATGCGCAGTTGCAAATGTACCTTATATAAGCTCTTATTAGAAACTTATTTTATTACCAAATTTATTTAATTTAATTTTTTAGTGCTCATAAAATAGTAAATGCTTTTTTTTATCTAAATGATAAAATATTTATTACAATGTTGATCCTTGCTGATTTTTTAGAAGACTAACCAACATAATTATATAACTAAATTTTAACTAATGCAATTTTTGTAGTTGAATGTATTAATACAAGTTTTAAATATCTTAAGTTCAAAAACAATCAATATGTATTATAACCCGCCTTGGTGGCGTAGTTGGCTAACGCGCTAGTCGTGTTGAGCTCGACTGCTGAGGACGAGGAGATCGAGGTTCGAATCTCGGTCGGGTGAACTGGGGGTGGTTTTTCCTAAATGGTTTTCCACTCTCCCTCCACGCAAATGCGGGTTCACTTCCTCTATTTCAACCTTCCAAATTCCTAGTCCATTAGAGTAATTAGTACTTAAAGCGTATAACCCGAAAAGGTAGTAAGACGCGGTGCTAAATATTATAATATAATATGTATTATAAATTTTTAATTTAATTTAGCATCTTACTACCGGTTCGGGTTATACGGTTAGGTACTAATTACACTGATGGGTGAGGAAGTGAACCCGCATTTTTGTGGTGGTAGAGTGGAAAATTATTTAGGAAAAAACCCCTCCAGTTCACCAGACCAAGATTAAAACCTCGATCTCCCCGTCCTCAGCAGTCTAGCTTAGCACGAAACTAGCACATTAGCTAACTACACCATAAAGACGGGACTTTAATTTAATTGAAATAATAATTTTAGAAAGGTACAATGTAAAAATAGTAAAAATAATTATTATTCAAATATTTACTGATCTATTTAGGTAGTTTTATTTTGATTGCCTCTTTATGTCAATGCAACTTCAACTAAAGATAGTTCAAAATGGACGAAAATATTTAGTTATTTTACCGGCTGAAAGTAGTTTTAAAGCTATATTATGTTATTAATACAAAATGTGATATTAATTTAATTAATAACGATTTGAAACTTAAGAAAAGCATTTTAAAATGTTATGTACAAACTACTTGCCACAAAAATAGTAATTTGTAATCAACACATGGAACCATATTAATTCTGTTTTCAAATTATTATAACATAAAATAAACAAATAAAAAATAAAAAATATAAATTTTTTTAAATGCCTAGTTAATAGTATTAGATACAAACATATTTACATACACTTAAAAAAATACATACATAAAAACACTAAATGAATAGAAAAAAAAATTAAACCAAAATGGTTGAGCCTCCGGGAACATTAAAGACTGACATAATATTTATTTTGCCTGTAAATAATTTACATTATTAAGTTCCCGTTGCTATAAACACTGAATGGTTTATATTTTATTCAAGGTAACTTACTTTGGTCTTAGACAGCAGTTTGATCCATTTTGCTTGTGGCCCGAGTTTACCTTCTAACCTCACCGTGTCTGGATAGTTGCCCTTGAAGTGTTTAGTATCCACTTCAATCCTATGGATAACTCCTGGAGCTCCCAGCCGAAATACAGCCCACTCAAATCCTGGCAACTGCAGAAATCCTTCAGGGCTCACTGTAGATATAGCATTTTTATTTTATGTTCAATTTAACTAAATACGATTTACTATGGATACTAATTTATTAGACACTCATTATTTAGTACTACAGACTCACTGGAAACAAACACCACTTTTAAGTGAGATTATCGGCTACCTGATTGTTATAAGAAACACCGGCTTCTGTGACTTGGACTTGATATCAAAAACGGAAAACACTCAATGAGAGAAAAATACTACCAAAACATGTTATAGTATTATATAAACAGCCACAACAAGAAAATTTTTATCTTGATTTCTTTTAAAGAGCCACAATGCATTCTGGCATTATGAAAATAACACAACACGGCGTGGTAATTTCCCTTTACAGTTATGACGCGATGTCAGACAAGTTCATTAACCTAACCTAACTTCTATGTGTCATTCTAACAAATTATGCAGAGATAAATGAGCTTTGCCATTGTTATTAACTAGGCCTAAGTTAAATATATTTTTGATCAATATATAAGTAAGCTCATAAATAGTTTATTTGTTGTCACCTTTTCTTAAAATTGGCTAAAACTTTTCCGATATCACGTTATGTCTGTAAATATAAATGACTATGACATGGAATCCCAGATATCTCAGTTGTAGGACATTGGTATGTTAAGCCAAAAGTCCAGGGTTTAATTCTGATGTCCAGGTGTCTATTTTCAACCAATTGAAATTAAATGAGATATTATTAAGCCTTTATATTTTTACACAATGTTAACTTTGTTAATGGGTTTGGACAACCTGAAAAACAATAAAATACTCAGCTCGAGAAGACAAAGTTTTAGACAAGTGCAACAAAAGTGGCAACGGTGTGTAGTGTCATTGTTTGTGTATGAAAGGTTTTTGTGAATATATTAACTCAATAGCTGTACCTTGTATTATTGGAGGTCTGTCCAGTCTTCTAGCAGTCTCCCAGCCATCCGACATGCCAACTCCTTCGTTAGGCCTTATAATGTTGCGAGGGTGTCCATAGTGAGCATTACTGTAGTCTTCACACACACCACCATTCACCATTGATACTAGGTCCAATATCTGCCAGATTTATTCTAATATTAGCATTTCCACTTTAATTGGTTTTATGTTATATATACCATTACCGGCTTGCTATGCCTGCCATCGTTTCATATGCCTTATAATATAACTAAAGACTAGCACAGGCACGACATCCCGTCTCTGGCCATTAATTTATTAATGTGAAATGGTAAACCCACATTTCACCAATGATAAATTTTTCGGCCATGCCAGGAATCAAACCCGGGACCCCTAACTCCATAGGCAGACACGTTACCGATTGAGCTAAGGTGCCGGATCGTTCTCATACTCAAATGAATTAATTTAATTAAATTAATCAATTTCAGTAACTTTTTCATCATACAAATTGAAAAGCACATTATACTCTCTCCCTTTAACCTCTGTTATTAAGCTAATGCAAATATCGATAGGGAAGAAACAATGAGACAGACCATGTCCAAGAAATATTAAAAGTAAAAATAAAATATTTAATAGAAAAAATTTAATATATTATTAATGTGCTTACCTATATTTGAACCATTGGTTTTCTATAGTTGTAACAAAGCCCGCATTAGGGTGCTTGTACTTGACACGTCCTCATGATATTAACAATTCTCATTATAATCGGGACGTTCTCCAGATAAAATTAAAACTTGTTACTAATTTTGTTTGAATAGATACAGCGGCAAACAGGGTGAGAGTATACAATTTAGAACAAAAATATAGTTAAGATGATAAGAAACCACAATCTATACCATCAAATAAATACAGGTAACACCAAATACTCCTCAGTCACTTGCTCCCATAACACCCTACCTCTTAAGTTAATTAACTATGAAACCCAGACACCAAAGAGTATCTACCCTTTCTCAATTTAAAAAAACAGTTATCTGGCCCTCAGAAGTATACAATTATTTGGTTTTGTCACAGTTAAATACTTAACCACTGCACAACTCTATAATTGGTATGAATTATATTGCAAATACTATGTACTTTATTCTAATGTTATCATATTTTCGAATTATGTGTTTTTAATTAGATTATATATATAGCTTGAATAAAAAACTGATCAATACCATAATCTAGAAACAGTAATGGATGTAAAAAGGCATAAAAGCACGAAAAAAAAATTACCCCATAAATAAAACAGTATCATAGTAGTAGCCTCTGGAGAAATTATGTTTATTCACTTACCAAATATTGTGTCAAGGTCATATTTTCATGAAAAGTTGTGCTTTAGACTTATATTTTGTCTTCATAAAAGTTAACTGAATCAATTGAAACTAAATCCGTTGGCATTTAAGTCGCCAGGCCGGGAAAATATTATATCTAGGCCCGATGCACACCGCACCGAACAAGACATGACAGAACAAAAATGTTTTTGTTTCATGGAACAAATTTTATTGATGGTGGTTTTGACTATGGAACAAGAAACAATGATGAGACATTCTCTTCTTACTACATGCATTTGCCAAGATGGAGGGCAGTGATAAAGAAGTAGCTTTGTTGTTGTGGGGATAGTTGGAGATTCATCATGAAGAAGAGAAACGCGATCGAAGTATCTGGGTTCACCCTATGCTGAAAAAAAAAGAATGGATGAAAACTCTTTGACAAACTAAATTAGTGATTTGAAGTGTTATCTGGAAAAATTCGACAATTTTGTAAGGTTTAATGTTGATACTTTTCATTACATCCTGAGTAAAGTAGAGGATATCATCAGGTAGAGACAGTTCGCAACTTCTTGGTGGACCACTTTTTTTCAGAGCAAGGACGTTTACCATGGTAGGCTGCATATGCCCACATGCAGTAGTTTGGTGATGTGAGAAAGTAAATCGAGGAAGAGACAACTATTTATAACATATAAAAAATAAATTATCAAATAAAATATTGTTACCAGGCAGTTTTTCTTTATCACCGTGTCTGACTACCTGTTCAAGTTATACGCATATATAATTATATATACCAATAAAATATTTGTAGCCTTCATCTTAAATACTAACATAATTCATATAATTATATAAATGTTATTAATACATTGTATAGGGCCCCATTCCAAATAAAATCAAAATGAACAAAGATCCATTAATTTCATAAAAACATGTGGTGGAACTCCTTATTGATTAATTGATTCCCAAAGAAATTATCTAAATAATACCACATAAATTAAAATAAATTAATAAACATTAAACATATATTTTTTGCACTTCTTGCAATTTATATTCATTTTTATACTGAGAAATCACAAAATACAGGCAAAGCTAAATTAGTATAAAAAAACTATTTATATTAATTAGCATTATAAATTTCATTGTTAAATGAAATATAAAATTAATTCAATTATGTAGTTTTCGGACTTTCGGTACTTACAAGGTGCTTTCATGTATTTCCCCACTTCCTCCCACGGCTTGTCGGCAATATCTTTGCTGTGGTAATCTTTTAAGGTTGAAATTGTACAATGCTGGCCTCTCCTGCACAAAAACTATTAGTTTTTCCACATCTAGCTCAGAAATGGGTAGGGCTACATCCTTTTCCTTACGCTTTTTCACAGACATTTTGGTAAAACACACACAAAAAAAAACTCACTCCGATAACCAACACACGACACTATACAGCTTCATAGACTAGTAAACAAATAATCGTGCATGCACAATGCAAAATGTTCAGTGCATGTTGTTCCATCGAACATAGGAGTAGGGAAGATAGCTGATTTGTGTGATTATGTGTGGTCGTGTTTTGTTCTGTACTGTTCGATGCTGTGTGCGCCGGCTCAATTTAAAGCATGCAAACAAGAGAACTCCACACATGACCACACAATGTTTTGTTTTGTCGTGTCTTGTTCTGTACGTTGTGCATCGGGCCTTAGTGGTGCAATCAAAAAGGTTTGGGCTACTATATTCCGTGAGAACTCTAGCATGATATAATAAGTTAAGGAAATAATATTTGCTTTCACCTGTGAACTATTGAGCAATGTGAGGTCAAGAATAGCTTCTCCAAACAGTCTGAGGCGAGCTATTCCTCCATCAGGGTAGAGATTCAGTCTTACATGTGTCCACATCTTATCACTATATAGTGTAGGGAAGTAGTGATGTCGAGTTTCTCTATAACCTGCCTTCAGTGGAACCATAGGTACAATCTCCTGCCATGTCTGACAACATAAAATAGATATTTTTGCTTGTATAAGCCCCACTATAATAGGGCATGTGACAATAAATTACTAAAGGACTTCAGCTGGTGGCTGTTAGGAAAAAAAGTACTTAAACTAAACTTAACTTAAAACCTATAATCACAAAGTTACAAAAAAAGGTTTAAGCAATGAACTGGTTTCTGAACCTCGCTTTTTAATCAGTTTAAATTTTGACAAAACTCCCATCGATACATCTAAGTATTTTAATAAACTGGGCTGGTTAAAAATATATCAAAGGTGAATGGCTACATTTATTAGTATTGCTTCACAAAATATTATCAACATTTCAGCCTCAATACCTATCCTCACGGTTCCTATTTCTGAAAGATAAACACAGCCAAGCTACTAGATCAGAATCCACTGTACAGATGTCTATTCCCTTACATAGATCTCAAACATATGCTCATTCGTTTACTGTCCTGGCATCACAAGCTTGGAACAAACTAGATAACTCTACTCATCATCTATCATCTAGACACCCCTTCAAGCTGCGGTTAAGCAATTTATCTGGTCTAATAAGCTAAACCGAGTTCTTGAAACTACTTGAGCTTTAAATGAGTGTGTGAATGAGTGTGCAAATTTTTTTCCTTGAGCTTTAAATGAGTGTGTGAATGTTTTTCTACTTATTTGAATATTTCTCTATTAAATTGTATTTCAATAAATGTAATAGTGTATGTTGTATTCAACACTGGTTAAGTGGAAGAGAAGGCTAATTAATGCCTTAACTTTGCCAGATAAGTAAAGGCTATTATTATTATTATTATTATTATCTCAGTTTTATTTAACTATTTTAAGTAGTTTGTTCCAGGTGTCTGTGAAGCTTCTTTATAGGAGGCTATACTTAAATAGTGTGTTTGTGTGTCCAAAATTTAAACATTGTTTTGCTATGGTCTTATTTGTTGTTTTTTATCTGCACTTTATGATTATTTAAAAGCATACACATTCAAGAATAATCCATTGAGATGTTTCATAGCCAGGTTCGATCTTTCTCCCCTACTTATCATGACTGTGTAGTTATAAACCTGAAAAGGATTTTGCTTGAATGTTCCTAAATTTACTAGACCATGTTTTTTTTTTAATTTAAAATATAAGCCATGGGGTGGTGGGACAGTAACCTCTCTTGGCCTCCATTTCTGGTATGCCTGAACCTAGAACTTATGTTCTTTACTCCACAATAAAAGACAACACAAAAACAAAGCTGACAATGGAAATAATTTGCTGCTACAACTTTTATAAAATCTATTTAATTAATAGATTTATTTCAACACTTTATTCTGAATACTTGTAATTTATGTTTTGTCACATGAAACTAGTCTAACAATTAAAACATATTTCTAAACAGAATACCACTAATCATTTCCAATTATAGGGTGTGTACCATCCGGGAAAATTGGAACTAGCCGGGAATTTGAAGTGGTTGGGGAAAAACGGGAATAAGTTGGGAATTTAGTAAAGTACAAAAAAGAAAAAGAAAAAATCTGGAGAATATTGTTTTACTAAAAATATGAAATATAATAATTAAATCAGTGAATTACAATGTGATTCAAACTGTCTTTTCTTGTTTTTAGCTGAGTGATATATTTTATAATTCTTAGTAGACTATGTCAATACAAATAAAATAATAAGTTTTCAAATGTAAATAAAAATATTTATTATTCATAAAAATATGAATAAATAAATGTGTGTGGGGGTTAGAATGGTTTGACATATTTTCGAGAAATTTTAGGAAATGAACAGCGAAAAAGTCAGGAATTTCTTAGGTCAAGTTTAGACCATGAAGTATCAAAATATTAAGCTAGATAGTATATATTATTTTAGAGGTTTATTAGCTACAAAATGCTTTATTGATATCAAGTTTGTTGATTGTAGAAAACGTCTCTCCCACTCTTCGATTTACACAACTCCCACTAACTGATCTTTCAACGATGAAAATTTAATGTAGGTATAAGTGCTTGAAATATATTATCTCATAAGATTAATTTCAGTGTATAAAATGTTTGGGAAATGCAACAAAAAATTCAAGACAACCTCGAGATTCATGTCTTGGTTAGCTTAAGGATTACTTAAGCATGTAAACTCAAGTAGCTTTCTCCCTTTACACCAGATGATATCTAGCTTCATGTTTCAAAAAATGAGTGTAACATTTTTTGCACCAAAATTAAACAGATAATTTAGAAGAAATGAAGTATGATATTTAAACAAACACGTATTTTCAAATGACATTTAATTGAGTATCAATATAATCACTCCCTCTGAATGTCATGTTAAAAGATGGGTTTGTTTCATACTAAGATCAAAACGTACACTATTTTGTTTATTGGGTATGAAAAACTCAAATGTTTACCGATATTAATATTCTCTTTGATTATATTCACTTTCAACTTTCTTTCTATCATATTATATTATATTTGAAAGAAGGTACAGGAAAGGTGGTTAGAAACATATAAAAGGGGGGGAAAAACACAATATGACCTTTACAATGAAAAGAAGAACACTGTTCACACTTTACACTGCTGCCAATGGACAAAGAGGTAATGGATGTCTCTTAAAGAAAATTGATCGTCACCGCCCAATCCCCCGAATTAGGTTTCATTCTATCGGAACTCATCAGGGAGGAGTGTGAAACGCGCAACGCAACTTCCTAAAAGAGAAAACCAAAATCACAAAAGAGGTTTTCCTTATAGAGTTATATCATTATATATTCGCATACATGTCCTTTTTGTTATACCTTTATTTGTTCCTATCTATGTGTTCTATTATTATTTTCCTTTTTCTCCTCTTTTGTGATTTTGGTTTTCTCTTTTAGGAAGTTGCGTTGCGCGTTTCACACTCCTCCCTGATGAGTTCCGTTAGAATGAAACCTAGGTCGGGGGATTGGGCGGTAACGATCAATTTTCTTTAAGAGACATCCATTACCTCTTTGTCCATTGGCAGCAGTGTAAAGTGTGAACTGTGTTCTTCTTTTCATTGTAAAGGCCATATTGTGTTTGTCCCCCCTTTTATATGTTTCTATCCACCTTTCCTGTACTTTCTTCCAAATATAATACAATTACCTCATAAAGCGAAAAGAGGTTTTCCTTATAGAGTTTCTATCATATTAGTAATGTTAGGCTAGTGCAGGCAAATCACAAGCGGGTTGCGTTTTTGCCGACCATGGCTCACATTTTCCCTACTTTTTAATCTTTCTATTTTCATTTAAAGTAAAATTAATACAGAAAAACATATGTTTGTGAAAAATCTCGTTTTACCCCAAATTTTTAATGTATTCAAAATGTGTTATTTACTTGCACATTTCTTTGGAACTGCAAAGAGAAAGAATTGTGAACACTACTAGAAATGAAGGGTGCACTAATTTTTTTTAATAATATGGGTAAAAAGTGTAGTTTATCCTTTATTTCTAGAAAACTTACCCTGTAAGGTAACACTTTTCAGGAAAACTGTTACCTTACAGGGTAAATATACTCTGATTTTGGTATAGGAAGAACCGTATCTGGTAGCAACAAATTTATTAAAACAATCTTAATATATTCATACACCTCAAGTAATATCATCAACAGTTGTCACTTTTGATCTAGATTATCAATACCTATAAAATAACATGAATAATAAAGTAAAATGTTATCATTGTTTGCAACAATTAAATGTGTGTGTATTTTCAAAACTTTTCTTCCAAGCAAAATCAGAATATAAATAAGTTTACTTACCTGAGAGCGCAACTTTTCCACCTGCTTCAAATTATATTCTGTGGCACATGTTCCCATGCAGCTCACTCTCAAAGGAATATTGCGTTTTTCTAGCACACAACACAAACATGTATCACTAGACAAAGTTATATGATCACTTGTATTTATTATTTATCTATTCTGTCACATATTTTTTTACTAAAGGAATAATTATAGGTGGTTTGAAATAGCATCAATATCCTAAACTATGTAAAATGGTGTTGTATTACATTTCAAACATTCAGGAATTTTATTTTGTCTACCTTTTTGTAAGAAAAAGTGATTGTAATGATTCTCATAACCCTCGAGAATCCTTCCTTGAAAACAAATTTCCATGACACTTATTTATGTAGGTTATTAGTGTGTGTGCTGATGACTTCACAAACTGTTCAGTGTTGTTTAGGACAGTTATTTGGTTGCAGTACTCGTCTTTTTTTATGTCATGAGTCGACCTTTATGGGTTTGAAATGACTAATTTTCATTTTTATCGCCTAGCGACTAATCTTGCGACTGGTGACTTTCCTTAATTTTCTGTCAGGTTCATGTTCATTATTTTAAATTTTAATGCTGTAGAATTTTGATTTTTGAACTACCATAAACATTGCTTCGGTCTACAGAAGAGCCCTAAACTATCTGTCATTCACAAATCACAATAACATCGTTCCTAATCTGGGGATCACCTTAGTCTACTGATGTACCTTACATTCAGTCCAGATTAATATATCCATTTTTGGTTTGGCGACAAATCAGTTTCTTTCTGGTACTAATCTAACTTTAACACTTATATGGTCATGGGCAACACTAGGCCTGCAGGACTGTTATGACCATTTGATGCAAAGCTAGTTACAATGGCTAGCTAGTTATCTTCACTCTTGAGGAAAAGATAGCATTTGAGTTATTATGACCACAACATTTTGTATCATCCACTAGTTTTAGAGGTTGACTTTGCTTCTAACTTCAACACATAGAAAAGCAGTTTGTGTCTACATTTGGCAACACTTTTAAATACCTTTTGAGAAGTTTGAGGCTATAAATAAAGTAAATTTAGTTCAAATTATTGATGACCTTAACTGATTGTTATTCATATATTTTTATTTTCCAAATGCTTATCATAATAGTTGCAAGAAATATTTAACCTAACTTAATTTAAGAAATCTTTTTAACCATTTTATTTGCCTCTGGTTTGAAATGGAAAAATAATATACTAGGCCTATATTTTACAATACATACATAAAATAATTTAGTAAAATATTATGATAAAAAATTAGTCTTCAAATATAGTATGGCTATATCTTAATCAAGGCAATGAATTGACATGAGTGGATCACCAATAAAGTAACAATGTTTTTGTAATATATATGCTTTAAGCCCTAATGGTTTTTATCTTCATGTGTTTCATATACCCATACTGGAAAGTGTGTCATATCCTATCAAATACCGATAATTTAAAATGTAGTCCTACCTTATATTATATTTATTTTATTCTAAACAACTTTATTTTATAACTAAAACATATGCTTTGGTAAGACAATGTCTCAAAAAGAGCACTTTTCAAACATTAAACAAATATTTTTCTTTTTCTTTTATAAATAGGCCACATTCTAACAGTTCTCGATTTTGCAAATGTCAGAAAGTGCACACTTAAAATAAGCAGCTTTTCTAATGTTTAGTCTATATGAATTAAGATAGGTTTGATACAGTATTATCTATACTCCATTCACGGTAGGAATTTCTCCCTGAAAGGTCTTTTTTCCTACCAATATCCTACTATATAATGGATTTCTGGTAGGGAAAAAGACCTTTCAGAAAACAATTTCTACCATGAACAGACTTTATATCGTACACAACTTGAACATAAGTTTATTTGCTGGTTTTATTGTTTGAGCGAATTAGAAAGGTTCTCACATTGAAGCTTTTTTTTTCTTCAGAAAATAAAACAAGTCATTTAAATTTGATTGACTAGTTCAAGAACCCCCAAAAATAGTGTTTACACCACTATTCTGCACAAGTATAATGCTTAAAAAATCAGCATTTAAACCTAGTTGGCCCACTAAGTAGAGCTGCATACACATTTAACCATTTTAAGGAAACTAATATTGGTTCATATTCCAAGTAATTCTTCTTCCAAAAGGTTCTACTTAGCACATTAGGAAACGCAGGGCTTGCTGCTTGAAAACTGCAAGGCAAGCTAGGGAGGTTCTAATGACCTTGCCCAATGTTTAGGGAGTTACAACACCTTTCTTTCCACTCGCCCATAAGTAATTGGCCAATGAGCTCGGGTTTTTACACCCCAGGTCATGCTGTTCCTGTGAAGCAAGCTAAGCATTGTGCCAACTATTGAAAAAAGATTCAAGATCACAATGTTTATTTATTAAACTAATTTAGTATAGTTTAAGTAAAAATACATAAAAAATATATAAAATGAATTGTAAAATAATAGTTAGTATTCGTAACAAGCTTTAAATTATACACTAATTAAATACATTGAGCTATGTTTAGATATTCTAGTCACATGTATTATCATGTATTTGGCAACAAATTTAATCACTTTTTCAAATTTAGGCATTTCATCACTGATAGAGTGGAGAAAGGGTTAGGGGGTAGGGTGGGTGACGAGGCTACTTTAACTGTAGTTGGCGGTAATTTTTGTTTTTATTTAGTAGAAAGGATCATTGGAGTTTTAATAGTGTTCTTTTAGTTTTTGTTTTACATTAACGACTTATTAGTCATTGTGATTTTATATAATTATACATAAAGAATCCCAAAAGTCAGGAGTGTGATTTCACCATTTCAAGATGATCTAGAGGGAAAAGGTAAAATAAAATATATTTTCATATAATTTACTTAAATCAGTGGTGCACTCTGGCATTTACTTTGGGAGGAAGCATTCAATCAAGGTTGTAGCAAGAATGACATTTTGATGGGTTTGGGGTTGCACAGCCTCCTAGGCCCTGAAGGCCGAGAATATTTATAAATATTATATGCTTTTATAGATAATTTTGAGTAGTTTTATAGTAATTAAGTAATTTAAATAATACAAATTGTATCGAAGCTATTATTTGTATGTTTTTACAAGTGTTAATTTTGTGTGTAACAGTAAACATTTTGAATATCAGGCTTAAGTTTGAAGCCTGGTCTTAAAATGTAGCATATACATTCGACACATCTTCAATGTTAGTTATACTTAATATTATTTAAATTTCTATTTTATTTAAATTTCTATTAACATTATTTGTGGTGTTGGGGAAAGAGCGGGGAGGGGGTCAAACACCCTGTTTGCCCCTCTCCCCCTTGGGTGCAACACTGCTTACAGCAAAAGATATGTGTAAATATCTTAGCAATAAATCAATGACGTAGCGATAGAATATTAATAGTCCGAGATAATATCCCCGATATTAGTTTGAGTTTACGCATCTAAATAGCTTCTGGGGCATAAATTCTCAAGTTGGGAGACTCATTTGTTTCCAAGCAACATTGTGTGGGATAAGTTAGGCTCTGAGAAATAGTTTTAATTGCAACGTGAGTTGGACAATCCACCTGATTCCCTCCCACCAAAATCTGATGGGTGCTTGATCGATGTATCTTTTCATTTTACTCTTATTATGATTGGTTACTTTAAGTATTGCTACCCGCCTCGGTGGCGTAGTTGGCTAACGCGCTTGTCGTGTTGAGCTCTACTGCTGAGGACGGGGAGATTGAGGTTCGAATCTCGGTCGGGTGAACTGGGGGTGGTTTTTCCTAAATGGTTTTCCACTCTCCCTCCACGCAAATGCGGGTTCACTTCCTCTTATTCAACCTTCCAAAGTCCTAATCCATTAGAGTAATTATTACTTAAAGCGTATAACCCGAACGGGTAGTAAGACGCGGTGCTAAATATTAATATTAATAATTAATAAGTATTGCTGTGTGCTTTTAATTACACTAGGCTAATTGAATAGGCTCTGACTCTCTTATGCATTCAGAAATGTGCCTAGTGGTCCAGTGGTCATAGGTTCTGGCTACAGACCCATAGGTCCCGGGTTTGAGTCCCAGCGCATCCAGATGATATGGGAAGCATTGGGTCTGGAATGGGTTAGATTCAGCCTAGGATGGATATATAAGAGCTACTCAAATAAAGTAGTAGTGGGTCCGGTATAGAAAGCCTAGCTTAATAGCTGGGGTCATCATTGTGCTGACCACATGACACCCTCTATCCACAAGAGTTGACAATAATTCGCCAAAAAGTTTGGTAGCCCGAATGGGAGCTGACACCATGGAGTTACTTTTATTACATTTTGAGTTGATGGTAATCATCGTTATGGATAAATAAAAGAAGAGAGAATATGGGAGTATGGTTGGGGGGAGGGGGGATCAAAATGTTCAAAGATAGCATACAGTTAAGGGGAAATAATAAATTTTTGAGAACCACTGTTCTATAGTGACACATCTTCAAATATATCTCTTGAAATAATCCCTTGACGTTCTTGGACAACGGTGGTTGAGGGTCCCCGACCCCCGAATCCTCGTAGCAACTTTTAGAGTATAGCATACCTATTAATTTTTCTCAGAATATGTCACTGATCAGCAGAGGAAAAATTTTAATGAGTGAGAGCAAAAGGGCCTTCCTATTTCGCCGGGAAAGGTATTTTATAAGCCATAATCAACATGGGACCAATGGCTTTACTTTCTCTCTGATGGAAGTTGTGCTACGAATTTATATGACTCCAGAAAAATCTGTCGACCCTAGCTAGGTTTGAGCCAACATACATCTGGTAATTATGAGGTTCCCTTGAACTCGAAACACTTGGTGACAAGTATCATCCGAGGTTGGCAGAGTTGGGTGACCAGAATATCAGTTGGTTTGAAGGCTGGCTACCATGTTGACAGCCAGTGAAGCTAACACAAACACCATTCAATGCACCCACAGAACCTGGACAACATGTGACATCACATGTGAAATTGCAGTAGACCTAAATGGCATTAGTTTTAAGAAGTCATCTCTATGTAGATAATTATTAGACTTAAATGAGCTAAATAAATAAATCTATAAGAACATAATAGATATTAGAAATAGAACATTTTCATTTTTACCGGAAAATTTTCCAACTATTTAGATGAACGATCTTGAGACATCCAAATTTTAAAGTTTTTGGTTCACTGTATGGAGCAGAAATTTTGGACTCTTAAGAAAATGGAAAATAAATACTTGGAGAGCTTTGAAATATGGTTCTGGAGAAAACTTGAGAAGATCAGGTGGACAGACAGGGTGACATATTAAAATGTCCAAAGAAGAGTGGGTGAGAAGAAAACCATTTTGGATGTGATTCTTTGGTGCAGAGTAAACTGGATCCAACACATTCTTAGAAGGTACTGTCTTCTGCAAGACGTCATACAAGGCAAGATTTAGGGAAAGATAAGCTTAGGAATGAGGAGGATTCAAAAATTGGATGACTAGAAGGAAAGAAGAAAATTCTAGGAGCTGAAGGAGAAGGCAGAGGACAGGGCTCATTGATGGTTCACTGACAAAAGGAATGGACCTGTTGTTAGACAGAACACATAATAATAATAATAATAATAATAATAATAATAATAATAATACTAATAATAATAATTTGTTGTCTACTTGGACAAGTTACTCATCTTTGAGGAGTCAGAATAAATAAAAATATAAATAATGATAGATTTGAATATTTTTTTCTGATTACAACTTGAATCCATTTATTTTGTTTTTAATCCTCAATGACCTACCAGGAATATTGTAAAATATTATGTTTTTCTTAGTACTTTTATGTTGACCTGAATATAAATGTGTGTGGAACATTAATTAACAATACTTAACTTTGTGTTTCAGCTTTAATTACAGTGTTTAAAATTTCTACTTCTACCAGTGCAGTATGTATCAACCAACGCATGGTACCTATAGGTGAGGTTTCTCTACAAGTATTTAGAACATCTACATACAGAAAACCCTTCATATCAGAAATATTTACTTCTTAAAGATAAGATGGCCACTGAGATTGTGACCAAAATACAAATGTATTAAAACTGTATGAACTAAAATAAAATAAATAATGCTCAATAATTTTACATGGTGTTTAAAATGTTAGTCTACAAACTTTAATAGGTATGATTTGAGAGAGAAAAAAAACTCTCACCTTCTTCTTTGAGCGCTGCAGCTTGAATTGAGATTTGAGGTACATAGTTTCCAGTAAAATGTGCAGTGTCTATATGAACACCTCTCACAACACCAGGGACCCCTCAAACAAAACAGAAGTATTCAATATGAATTAACATTTGTCTAAATCAAGGATGTGCATACTTACTTATAGGATGGCGGAAAAAAAAATTGTTAAATGTTTGGTGGGCCAAAGATTTGTATGCATTATTATTATTGTTTTTTTTTTAATTTCATTTAAAAAAATTAACATACATAAGATACTGACATGAATAAGTTTAAATACATTGAGAATGTATAACGGTCATAAACATTTTAGTGACTTAGCACGTTTTTAAGAATGTTCACAAGATTTATATGATAAAATGTGAGATGATTAAAACTGTAAATGAACTTTCAGCATATTTTCATAATTTGGGTTAACTGTGACGTGATTCTCAAAAGAAAAGACAGATGCTCATCATTGTGTCAGTTTCTAAGATCACTTTTCCTTATCATGATTGTAAACAATATGAGAATGCAAACAATGCCAGGTATTTTTCGACGTTATTTTTTAAGTTTGTAAATGTTGATTTTGGCATGTTTTTTAAAAAAATACAGTTTTGTTGTGTTTAAAAAAAACCTGCTTCACAACACAACACATTTAAATTATTTATCCCACAGGTCGGATTGAACACACTTAGCTTGTGGGCCATAGTTTGCCCATCCCTAGCCTAAATGACATTAAAAAATATATCATTATTTTCACCCAATGGTGACCATTGCATATTAGCTCAACATATTAAAATATATTGGTATTTTATTTTTGGCTGACAAATAAAGCTGTTAGGTTATGTCCTTAATAAATATTCCAGCCATAAACTGAACTAGCACCACCATTATATATCACCCAACTGAATGATGATTCTGTAGTAATCTTCAATAACGTCAAAAGTAGAAAGTACTCACCCAACCAAATGATGCTCCAGTAAGGACCCAAACTAGCCCCAGCAGTAAGTACTCACCTAACTGAATGGCCAGCAGTAAGTACTTGCTTAACTGAATCACTAGTAGTAAGTACTCGCCTAACTGAATGGTCAGCAGTAAGTACTCGCATAACTGAATCACCAGCAGTAAGTACTCACCTAACTGAATGGCCAGCAGTAAGTACTTGCCTAACTGAATCACTAGTAGTAAGTACTCGCCTAACTGAATGGCCAGCAGTAAGTACTCGCATAACTGAATCACCAGCAGTAAGTACTCACCTAACTGAATGACCAGCATTAGGTACTCACCTAACTGAATGACCAGCATTAAGTACTCACCTAACTGAATGACCAGCAGTAAGTACTCACCTAACTGAATGGCCACCAGTAAGTACTTGCCTAACTGAATGACCAGCATTAAATACTCACCTAACTGAATGACCAGCAGTAAGTACTCACCTAACTGAATGACCAGCATTAAGTACTCACCTAACTGAATGACCAGCATTAAGTACTCACCTAACTGAATGGCCAGCAGTAAGTACTTGCCTAACTGAATCACTAGTAGTAAGTACTCACCTAACTGAATGGCCAGCAGTAAGTACTCGCATAACTGAATCACCAGCAGTAAGTACTCACCTAACTGAATGACCAGCAGTAGGTTACTCGCCTAACTGAATGGCAAGCATTAAGTACTCACCTAACTGAATGACCAGCAGTAAGTACTCACCTAACTGAATGACCAGAAGTAAGTACTCACCTAACTGAATGACCAGCAGTAAGTACTCACCTAACTGAATGACCAGTAGTAGGTACTCGCCTGACTGAATCACCAACATTAAGTACTCACCTAACTGAATGACCAGTAGTAGGTACTCGCCTAACTGAATGGCAAGCATTAAGTACTCACCTAACTGAATGATCCAGCAGTAAGTACTCACCTAACTGAATGACCAGCAGTAAGTACTCACCTAACTGAATGACCAGCAGTAAGTACTCACCTAATTGAATGACCAGCAGTAAGTACTCACCTAACTGAATGGCAAGCATTAAGTACTCACCTAACTGAATGACCAGCAGTAAGTACTCACCTAACTGAATGATAGCCCAGTCGTGCCCCGCTACTCGTTTACGGCGCGTCTCCCACCCGTCCATCCACTTTCCATATGCGGTGAACACCCCTTCTTGCCATTGTGGTTCCTCCACCTAAATAATCCCTTAAATATCAATGTAAAGGACTAAGTTGAATAATAGTTGTCAGCTTTAGACACTTTTCCCGCTATGAAACCGAAGTTATGCATTTAGCAACAAAGATACAAGCGCCACTAGATGAAACTGAGTAAATGTGGTGTAAGTAAATGCTTTACTATAAATTTGTATTTATTTATACAATCAAATTAATTGATTAAGTTTAATGTGCAAATTTTTAATTTTTTATATATAATATTACAGAGACAGAATACACAGTTTTCTAGATATTTTGTAAAAAAATAATTTAGTACTTGGTTCAGTGCTGCAAATTTTAAAAAAACTAATTTTTTCAAATAAACCATTATACACAAATATTTAAAAATGCCACTTGATTGATTGTCTAAAATTGTAAAATTACATGGTATTAATAAAAAGTATTTCAACAAATTTGGTTTCTTAACATTATTGCCTATCCACTGAAATATTTTCAATAGTAACAAAGTATTTTAACAAAGTTTGTTGCAAATATTTTCAGTGAAAATGTAAAGTTTTCCATAATTTTCATCATCATCAGTAATCTTTTGGTTATCAAATAAATTATTATAAAATGGTTTTACACTTTCAGATCTAGGATGAAGTATATATTTAATATCTATTAGCTTAGGACATGATATTGCTTTGATAGCAGGCCAAAGATGAACAAGAGTTGCCATCGCAAATGTTTATTGTTGGGCGACCATGTACTCTTTTTATTAATGTTCACTTCAAGGTAACTTACATCAGCACTATTAATTTTCAAATATAAAATAAAAGGCTTTTCTTTAACTTATTTGATTTTTCATATTTCAAACTAGTAGGCCTACTGTCAAATTTGCGGTCCACTATCACCTTGTCAAAATGTTCCATAAAAGTCATTGATGTTCATTATTTTCACTAGCATCTCTTATTATTTACATGCATTCTTCATCTATATATATAGGTGGTGTCCAACTAGTCTGTGCAACATGTACTGGTGCATTTTACATTCTTAAAAATTGCAATGGCATCGGCTTAAAGTCATTTTGGATGATGTCCGAATTCTCTGAAAATGTGCTGATAAACCCCTTACAGCACACTTTACTAATGTGGAGAAACAATGTGCTCCTTATCACGCACTTTGGTTAAAATGGCATTTTAGATGGAATAAATAAACGTAAACTGTTATATAAAAGATATTTGTTGTGCAATTAGTTAACTTAAACATATCAATAGGCTAATCATTCTCTATGTAGCATAAAAATCTCATTTTAAAGGAAATTTATTTTTAGTTCAAAAAAAATTTGTTTTGTAAAATTATAAATAATTAATAGTGTAGAGATGATTAAGAATAATATTTTGTTGATAGAATAAGATTAATAACTGGAAAGTAACCATTAGCATGTAGGCCTATATTGCTATCACTAAAGTCTCCAAATAATGTGCATATGGCAAAAGACAAAAATCAATCTCTTTGGCATGGAAAAACAGCTTTCATAAGTGGCCACTAGATAACGCTGTGTACTGTGCTGTCTGAATAGTTTTATGCACCCTATACACTTAGTTTTATTAAAGAGTGCAGTAAAGTGCACAAGTGTGTAGTGTGCAGACTATTCAAATATTGCCAAAGAGTCTTTGAACATGTTTAAGAGTTTTCTCACTGTCACTAAAGTCACTGCCATTTGGCATATAGCTATGTGCATACATAAGAAACTTAGTTTTGATGTTATTCACGCTTAGATGACTTTGTGACAAAACAATCAACATTAATGTGAGTTTAATGTTGCGTTCAGTCATCCATGTGAATCATCCCACAAGATCAGCTCTTCTCTCTTAATCTCGTCTGCCAAGTTTATTTCCATGTGCTTCAACATAAATGAGCTAATTTATTGTGTTCTTCTTTCTGCGGATCCTCCCATACATGCATCACAAACACATTTTCTGCAGTGAAGATGACTTTTCTACACGCTAACTGAGGATAACTACATGTAATGAAGATAGCTTTGATCAAAGTGAAATGAGGATATCTAGGTTGTGAGGATAATTACATAATGAGGATAACCTTGCCCCAAGTGAATTGAGAATACTAGTGAGGATACTTATGTTGTGAAGATAACTTTTTTCTAAGTGAAATGAGGATTATAAAGTTTAATTTGGGTAGCTACATAGTGAGAATGATTTTGCTACAAAATAATTGTGGATAACTTTGCTCCGAGTGAAATGAAGATAGCTAAGTATAATGAGAACTGTTACAAGTTGAGTGAGGACAATTATGTAGTGAGGATAACTTTTCTCCAAGTTATATGAGGATAACTAGGTTGTGAGGATAATCCCCTAAATAACATGACATAGATACAGGATTAAAATATGAATGGTTTAATTTCTTGGCTTAGGTTTGACAGTACACACCCTCGCAAGGCGAGAAAAGACTGAGGCTTCTTCAGCCAGAGTGGCTAAGTGTGCATCTTCTCAAAGTCTTAAGGTGTGGCAGAATAGAAGACCAAATTCCCTTTTGGGTTTTATCTTCCGTCTCGAACTGAGTACCTGCTTGAGGAGAGGTAATACCCCCACCACACTATTACTTTCCCTACCCTGGCATGTGTCACCCTTTTGGTCGATTGGTTTTCTTTATTCTGAAATACAAACAAAGCAGAGACCAGTCGGCCGCCTCTACCTGAAGTTTTAGGCTCACAAAATGTTTGAATAAAGGCTACATTGAATAAGCTTTGTTCCTATATATAATAATAATAATAAAAGGAAGTGTTTGCCTGTGTGTGTTTATACGCGATGCCCAGCCAAATCTACGGCACACAGAGATCTGAAATTTTTAACATAGGTGGATGGAAGGGGGTTCGAATGGACCCCAAAGCCGGATTTTTAAATTTAAAATTAGATTCTTAGTTAGCTTATTTTTAACAGATTTTTGAAGAATCACGGGCAACACCGTGTGGGATTGCTAGTTTCTAATATACAATACTTAGAAAATTGCTTTATTTTTCCAGCAAATTGTAACAGTTTTAAATCTGCGTTTAGTGAAAATATAATTATTTTATGCCTATTGCTTATTGCTATGTTGTTTTAAAAAAATGTGACTAATTATATAATCTAATGATTTTATAGATTTTTAAAATCAAATGGAAAGTTATTCATGCATGTTCTAACTCGAGGCTGTAAATTAATCAAAACATGATAAATATTGGTTCCCCAACAGGAATTAAATAATTAGCTTAATAAGAGGATGCGCTAAGTATTCGGCTCAATTATCTAGAGCAGCGGCTCCCATACTGTGGTACGTACACTTCTTCCAGCTAGTACGCCATTAGAAGCCAAACAAAACAAGCATTTTAAAGTTGTAAAAAAATAACGTCTCATCAAATATCATAAATATATTACGACCCAATCAAACCAAAAGAAAAAGAGATTTAAACAGTTATTGGAGGGGTAAATATAAGTGTTTTTTTATTTTTATTTGATACCTGTGCCCTATTATCCATATTGATTGAGTATAAATGTTAAATAATGATAAATAAAAACTGTTAATCTATAAATAGTGTTGTGTCATTATATTCCTGGGTGCCATTAAAATGTACCTGAATATTAAATATTCTGCACGATCTTGATGGCACTCCAAAATAGGAAATTGTTTGGGTAGTACGCCATTCAACAAGTTCGGGAACCAACGATTCTAGAGTTTAGATTAATGCGTAAAAATAAAGGTATAGCCTCTATCCATATATTCATCATTTGATAAAAGTACAAAGTATATTCAGGAGCTACTCTCAAAACGGTGTGAGCCAAGTATGTAGGTATGATTTAATTTTTTAATGTGGGAGGGTATTTGGTTGGAAAGATTTTTTTTAGGGGATAGCTGCCCTCCACCCCCTGAACTACCAATAAAAGAAGGGTTTTTTTTTTACATTATATGCTTCTCGAATTGATTTAGAAGTTTTTATTGTAGCTTTGGACTTGGGTTAAGTCTTCCCCCATTGTGTAAAAAAATACACATTTTATCATAGATTTTATTAGAAAGTTACTGTTGAATACATTTTGGAGAGGCACTCTCTAGTTGCAGTTGAATAACGCGTTTGTTTCTTATTGCACTAGATCACAGGAACATATCACAATTATATAGAAATATCTAGTAGCCATTATAATAAAACACATTTTTAATAGTTTTACTGTAGGAAAAGTGTAAAGCTGCAAAATTCTGAAAGTCATTATTAGAGCTGGTATTTCTATGTAAATATATATTTTATTCCTCACCATTTATATGTTCAGAAAATATAAATCTCAGCGAATCACCATATCGTAAGCTCTCTGGAGAAACTCACTAAGTCAAAATTCTTAATTTGTGAGAAATGCAATTTTTAGTTTAATAGTGAATTATGCTTTTAATTTTTTTTTCTTCGAAAATCTTAAATCCTACTTAAACATTTTTTGTTTTGCATAATATTAGGAACATACTTTAAAACATTAAGTGTCAACAATATTTTCATAATATATTGTGTTGATTAAATTTAATTAATTACTTTTACTTGGCTTAGTGAGATTTTCCTGATTAAAAATATGTGTTATTGAAGGTCGATCGAGTGACAATCATTATTTTAGAATCATGATAACTACTGGTTAAACTATTTATTTTAATAATCATTCAAATACATTTGTTTTTAAGGGTCTTGAATCATAACTCAGGATTTATTACTGATTTGAACAAATTATATCCACTTAAAAATATTTTTCAATGTCTACTTATTCAAATGTCAAATAAATGACATTAAAATTGAATTGGAGTACAATTATAAAACCAACAAAAAGAACACAATTTTTCTCATGTTCATTACATAAAATCTGTTTGTTGAATTTCAAAAATAAAAAGGCATTTCGACAGTCATTCAATTAGAAAATAAATAATACTATATTAATTATTCACTTTGAAAAATACTCTGTCATGAAACATGACATAATGTCTACCATTTTAAATGTCAAAATAGGAAAGAAAATTAATTTGACTTGCAATTAAACCTTAAATAGATTTTTAAAAATTACATTGAAAATCCAGAAACAATAGAGTGAGGTTACAAAGTGCATGTTTAAAGGCTAAACTTATCCAAGCATCTTCTTCATATTCATAATCTATAATCCCTGGCTCTGGGACTCTCTCATTCATTTTACAATCTGGGATGGAACTATACCAAGCATGGCATATTTCCGGAATAACTTTCTTTCGGCACAAAGAATAAGTCTTGTTTCTTCTCCTTGCTTATATGAAGTTGTTTATAAAGATTTTGCACAGTGCATTCACTATCTAGTTGATTTCTACCACATTTACCTACATCAATTTCCTGATATTGTCCAAAATAATCATACCTGTATTTTATTATATTTGGGCATTATTTTGAGAAACAAAAGCCTTTTACCTTTAACCAACAAACTTTATTACCAGCACTATCAACAGTAGTATTCCTTACATTCTTTGATGCCAGGTTCTTTAGATCAAAAAAATTGGTGAATTTCAATTCCTCGAATTGGTAAGGTCCACTCTTTTTGTTTCTGTTCCTCATTGATCTCGTTCTAAAAACTGTCAGACAATTAAGAGTTGAATATACTGGAACATACTTTTTGGCGTTTTCTATTGAACTATGAACAGAGTCCACCCGACCACCTCCATGTATGAGTGGCCACGCTCCATAAATGTATGCTTAATTATGTCTATATCTGTGTTCAGTACCATGTGTAGCATAAAGGCACATATGTATACATATTTGTTGCAATTTTGACCACCACATGTATCAGAGAACAGTGAGGGAAGTTGATTCATCCACTGTAGCAAGCATAAACCTATTTCTGAGCTTCTTCTTATTCCGTATAGTTCTGTCCATGCATAACAGTATGCATTATTAGGGGAAGCCGATTCATAGATGGTTAAATTATACATGTGAGAAATTAAACAAACAAAATAGCCTAAGAAGTAAGAAAATATTATTTCCTAACTATTGTTGTCATTGATAATGTTGAATGAGCAAGGGGTAACAGGATAGATTTAACTAACCAACTGCGTAGTTAGTAAGATCTTTTTTAACATCTTTTAAATTACTAACCAAAACAATGCTAAGGAAAATTCACTAATTCAGTTGACATGACTTAGTGAGATTTTTTTGACAATAAAATGTTTCTGTTGACTTGCTGAGAATAACAGAATTGTTCATTGTTAGTTCAAATAACAACAAATGACTTAATGAGTTGTTCCAAAATGAAGAGCAATTATTTACTTTTATAATGGTACCAAAATCTAAAAAACATGAAAAAAATGACTTAGTGAGTTTTTCCAGCAAGCCCACGATATTAGGGTTAATATAATATATAAAATGAAAATAAAATATTATTTAATTTTCATTTGATATATTTTGACATATTTTGACATGTTTATATATTTCAAGTGATTTTACATAAAGCTACCTACTCGAGGAGTCAAGTGTTTTTCCACTAAGTACAGGCCTTCACAATGAAACTTTTGATGCATTTTTTTAAAGAATTTAGCAAACAGGTAAGTAATTTTGGTCTGGAACCTCCCTCCCCTCCAACACACTAGTCCAACGACTTACATTGTTATCTTGTAATATCTCCAAGTGATTTTAGTTTCACATGAGCTGTTGAAAGTGAAAGTCTAACAATAAGCTACCATAAGATATTTTATTTTGTTCACCATGACACCAGGTGAGTCTTGCTGAATACAAAATTAAAATAATGGGTTTGGATTAATGACTCCTTCACAACTAACAGTAAAGTTATAATGTGTCAAGGTTGCAACAAAAATATGGGTCGTTCCATTAAAATCACAATTGGAGCAACATGTGCAGCGCATACTTCGTACGTAAAAAAAATCTGAGATAGTCGAATAATCCTTTTTTTAACAAAGATACAGGTGCCTTCCTTTCAGTTAAAGAAACTAATTATGTAAGGACTTGTGTAGTGCAATGGTTGCTGCAAACATCCCATGTTTTAAATTCCAAGGGCTTGAATTTGCATCCTTCTTGTGACACTAAAGAAAGCGACAAATTCCTGATCAAATAATACCCATAAAGAAGTATCTGCATATATATTATGAAGAAAGGACAATAAAGTACATGGGAAATACCTTTATATGGGTCGCTGTGGATGGAATCACGGTTGTTTAGGGTAATTTTGTTGTGAACCTTGTGGTAGGTAAGATAGATCCTAAGGATATTTCCAAACCATATTTGATTTACTGAGACGTGCTGGAACATACGTATCATGTTGTAAGATTCGTGAATGATGAATTGAAAGTGTGTGGCCAAGTTGAGCTAACGTAGAAAAGGCCCTGGTGTTATATTTGGATGCCACGGCATATATAATGAAAATCGCATATGCTTTGAAATTTTTCTATCCTGATATCCATCTTACAAGTTTGGCTCATGGACTACATCGTGTTGTGGAATACATTAGAGTCCAGTTCTTCCAAATGAATAGATTAATTTCTGTGACAAAAAAATAGACCTATTTGTGAAAGTCCCACATCAAGTCAGAACTTACTAACTCTTGTTTGATGTGCTGTTGCCTCTGCAATTAGTTCTAACAAGCTTAGGAGCGTGGATAAAACAGCCAACTTCTACTATGAACAATTTAAAGCATCAGGATTGTGACTTCATTACCCCCAAAATACCGATGTTGTGAAATCCTGACAATTTCCTGTCTTAAAATAATCACCACCAAAGTCCAAACTGACGTCAGATGTCACACAAGGGTTTCACAATTTCCACAAGGGTTGTGACATTTTGGTGACATCACACGTGATCTACTTTATTCCTGTTTCAACATGTCAGGAATAGTGCCTGCCATACTGACAATATATGTCACATTGAGATTACACAGCAATCATTGGCAAAATTGCAATATTGTGATGATGAAACAGTCATTGACCTCTCTCATGCAGGTCAAATGACTTGCACAGTACTGAGAAAAAAAAAGGAGGGGGAGAGGGGAAACTTTCATGGTTTTTTTAGCATCGCGTCTTACTACCCGTTTATGTATTAATTACGCTAATGGTTTTAGGGATTAGGAAGAATACATTTAGATTAAATGTACCTGCATTTGTGTGTAGGAAAATTGGAAAGTTATTTTGGAAAAACGACCCTCAGTACACCTGACCAAGATTCGAACCTCGATCTCCCCGTCATCGGCAGTGTAGACTATTGCGAGAGTAGTGTGTCATACCACATGGCCACTGAAGTGGGTATCTTTCATGTTCCTAGTGCCATAGAGTAAGTAAATATTACTAGCACAAGTCAAAATAGATTTTTTTCTAGTGTATGAATTAATTGCTGCATTACTCAAGCAGATACTGCTCTGAATTTTCAGAAAACTTGTTAATCAAGCTTTAGTTTCATGCCCTCCATGTGTTGCAGAAATAGCAGACCCCATGGTGAACCGAGGTGCATGTGCAAGAAGGAGCCAGGAAATTTAAAGCTTCGGGTTATAAGCTTATGTACTAACTGCTCTGATGGTTTTAGGGATTAGGAAGTTTATATTTAGAGGAAGCGTACCCACATTTGTATGGAGAGTGGAAAACTATTTTGGTTAAAACCAACCTCAGCACACGTGACTGGAATTTGAACCTAAATCGCCCTGTCGTGGGCAATCTGGTCTGTTGCGAGAGTAGCATTTTAAACCATGCAGCCACCAAAGTGGGTCTCAAGAGGAATTGATTTTGAAATTGACATGAAGTATTTGGAAAAATACAAACCAAAATAAGATATTTTGCAAGAATCTGCTGATTAATTATTCAATATTATTAGAATCAGATTTTGATCATATGACAGTAATAGTTCGTTTAGAATAATGTTTTTTTTGATAATCAATTTTTCAGAGTTATATACACTCATATTATGTTATTGTTGTTCTCATACATGTCCTAATGTCACATGTAGGACCCTATTGATGGAAACCTATCATCACTCACCTTCAGTAGGTTTTCAGCCACAGCGAACCAGTCATCTGTGGTAAACACAATCTTCCCTCCACTCTGAAAATATAAATGTGGATTGTATAGTTTGGGGTTCAATAGTGGGGGACACAATCACTTTACGTTTTACATTTTCACCAGCAAAACCAAGAAGCACCTTCAGTACACATATTTTATTTAAATTATTATTTTATTTATTTTAATTATTCAATGTGCCATTTCTGAAACAACTGATTATATAAGCACACAAGAATTCCTCTGAACAAGAACAAAATAGCCTGCCAATTTTGCTGGGCAAGGTATTTTAACATCCCTTAAAGGGTTCGTTTACATGCTACAATCTACATGGCACTGGCGGCTTTACTTCCCATCCTAAGGAAGTTGTGCTAAGGGTTTCTCTTTCTTAAGAAAATAAGGTTGACCCTGAGTGGGTTTGAACCCACGAACCTCGGGTCCTGAGGCGAGCACTTTACTCCAAGACCACTTAGGTTGACCATTAGTAATTGTTATACTTTGTGTCTTCTAGGAAAATATTTAAAATATAGTACTTCAAAAAGCTATCAAGTGCCCCTAGTGAAAACTATTTCCTTCGTTTGATGGGAGTAATGAAGTGAATTATCAAATTCTTAGCACCACACCATTTTAATTTTAGTATTCTAGAATGCTCTTCAGATTCACCTTGCTTCGTGAATTAATTGTGTCTAGCACTAAACTAATCTATCACAGGAATATTGCCATGTATTTATTTAAGAATCCTAAACACTAAATAACATCTTAAATATATAAACATACTGGAAACAACCTAAACATTTAATAAAATATAAATTTAATCATAATAGTTCCATGTATAGAGCTATATAATACATAGTTCTTTATTAATAGAATCTCATGGAAGTAAATTTGATACACTGAGCTAATATTCTTAATTTTTTTAAATAATCGTTGATCATATAAATACACTGGACATAGGTGAGATCCTGAATTTCAGAAAATTGGATGTTCCGAAACTAAGAAGGTAAAAATTATTTCCTGGGATTTTTCAGGAAAACAATATAAAAAGCATTTCAATAGAAGGAACATTTTTTATCAAAGTCACGTTTGTATTAAATATTCATTAAAATATTATTAATTTATTAAAAGCTAAACAAACCATATCTTCCTTTAAGAAGATGAATACCATATCCAACACTTGAGTCGCTTTTATTTTACAACTACCTAGCATAGTCAGCGACTCTAGGGGGGCCTGAGTGTTTTGGGCATCCCTAATAATTCTCATGAGGGAGCTGGGCCTCCCCAAAAATTGAATTGTTAAATTGCTTTCTCTCTCTCCCTATATATATAGCATAGCATAGCATAGTCAGCATGGCATAGCATAGTCAGCGACTCTAGGGGGCCTGAGTGTTTTGGGCATCCCTAATAATTGTCATGAGGGGGCTGGGCCTCCCCAAAAATTTAATTGTTAAATTGCTTTATATATATATATATGGAGAGAGAGAGAAAGCAATTTAACAATTAACAGAGCCCCCTCATGACAATTAGTAGGGATGCCCAAAACACTCAGGTCCCCTAGAGTCGCTGACTATGCTATGCTATATATATATATATATATGCTGAATATGCTATGCACTATATATATATATATATATATATTGTTTTGTATACTTAATTTGTATATACTACAATAGGAAACCATCATTTACAGAAGAGAACCTAACTAAAAATATTCCGTATCCCCCTACAGGTGATATGAATAAAGCCATATGATGCTTGGCAGGGTGGAAGTAGGTACTATAGGCTGCTCACGGTAGAAAGGGGTTTCTAGGGTGGTCTTCTTGTCGCTCCACAGGTTAGGTTACTACTTGCAAGGGTTATGTTTCACTACAATTTTATTCTAATACGTGAAGTAAACATTATATTCTTTGTGATTGTAAATATTTAAAATTAATTGAACACTTAGTTGCTGAGAATTCCTTTAAAGGAATTGTCTTGGCGCTCTCTTCCTACTATGAACATTATCCAAACTGTGTGTGTGTGTGTGTGTGTGTTAATAATCAGTAAGTAGTGAGCCTGATACATCAACATTAAGTTTAAATTATGAACACAGCCATGGAATCCTGTCTTTATCGACACCCATATCCAGTTCTTCTAACTCGACCAAAACTCCCAGCACCCACAGATCAAGGCCTATCAAAACACAAATAAATTTCCAAGGTCAATGGACTGCTTAGTTTCCATGACTTTTACATTACACCAAAGATGCTGCTTTTTGTAAGGCATGCAAATCAGCTTATGCTCTTTGGCTCATACAGTTCTCAACTAGTAAATTAGATCTCACCTTCATATAAGTTGGTAAAATGGAACACAAAAAATTCAAAAATCATTAAAAGTCAGACTGTTACAGAGTACGTGTTTAAAAAATATTGTGCTACTACTGTTGGAATAAATGTTTCCTGCCAACTGTATAATGCAAAACTACAACAAATGGAAGAAATCAGAATTGCACTTTTAGAAATCTTGTCTTCACCTCAGTATCTGGATGAAGCTAGAAATTTATTAAATCTGTTACAGCTGAGATGTGAAGATTGTCCTCAGCTATGATCTTGGTGACTCATATAAGTGGTATTTTCACGACATATGTAATGAAATGTTGGAACTTATGATCTATTATGTACTGTGGAAACTCCTCACACATATCAAATATATGTGGTATATTATGCAATCATGAAACATCTGATATTTCTCTCCGAGAACAAGTGTACATTTGTTTTAGAATAATCACAAGTGAGCTCGTAGTTGAAGAAATATTTCTAGGTTTTCACTCAACAAACAATACACTAGTAGACACACCCTACAGAATTGTCATTGATGTTCTCCAAAGATTCAACCTTAATTTGAGCAACTTAGGGGTCAGTGTTTTGATCGAGCATCCAACATGTCAGGTATTTACACTGGGGCTCAAGCCGGATTAACTTAAATTGAGTCAAGAGCATTATTTTTGTATTGTTTAGCACACTCAATGAATTTGAGTGTGCAAAATACTGTGAAAAACATCAAAGGATGCCGAAATATTCTGAACTTGTTACGAGAAATAATAGTTTTTGTAAGGCATTCACCAAAGAGATTAGCTTTCTTCAAGCAATTACAAATTTAACAAGATGTGAAAATGAATTTGTAACCTTTTAACCTTAGTAGGTGGGCAGTTTGGTTTTTATCTTCGTCATCATGTTATTCTAACTAACAAAAACCTACAAACTTCATGTATGAGTATTCACAGACAGATAATTTTGTTATAGGTTCAAAAGCAAATAGATTTCACATTCAAATACAATCTTTTGGTATTTTCTTCCACTTGGCTTTGCTAACCAAGGTAATTTTCATAATGATGCAGCAAATAAAGCACTGCTAAGAGAAACTTATCTTTTCAAGAAGCTTCTGCCATGATTGCTACTTTGCGGTAGACATTGGGAGACTTTCGGCCACATTTTGGTATCTTTTGGGAAAAATTTGAATGCAAAGCAAATGACCTTGACTTGTCAGAACCACAGCTACCATGTAAAATATACATTCCACAGTGCATTGATGATGGGGGCAGTGACCACAATGTGCATCCTTTCAGTACATCTAAAGATAAATACCAGTTTTCTTTGAAGTAATTGATACCTCTGCCCAGTGTTAAGCTTCTAGGTTTGAATCAAGAGTTTTTGGTTTTCTCACTATAGTTGAACAGTTTCTGGCTGGTGCTTCTACTGACTTTAATGAGATCATTTTATAAAGATGGCATTGATCCAGAAATACTTTTTTGCACAGGAACATGTTCATATACATAAAGAACACTCGAAAAATCTGTGATAAGTTTTGACAGTTAGATGTAACAATTCTTAAAAAGGACATTTACCTGAAGGATATATTCCAAGAAATTGTGAAATTTGTCCGTTTGTTGCTGACCATCTTGGTATCGACTTGTATAGATGAAAGATCTTTTCTAGTCTTAAGAGGCTCAAGATATACTTGAGATAAACTATGAGTTAAGACCGAATAAATTCTATTGCTATTTTGAATTTTCATCAAACTCAAAAAGCGTCTATACCTAGACCTGGATGAAATAGCCAATGAGTTAATTTTAAGAGTGGAAATGCGATGACAAACATTTGCACTACATAAAAAAAATTAAAAGACTTCAATTAAATTGATTCTTTCTGAATTTACAATGATGACCTAGAATTGGGTCTCTCACTAGCCTCTTTAGTTTTATTTATCTGTGTATTTAGGAATCTATTATATTACATTAATTTTTCATTGTTAAGTATAGTTAAGGTGTTTAACATTGTAGTAACCTAGCCCAGCCCAGTCCATCACAATAAAGAAGTTACCTTCTTTTATAAAAAAAATATTCAATTTTAATATTTTAGGAAATAATAATTAGGGCCTACTGTATTTTACTCACTATCAAACATTTTTATTGTGAAAAAATAAGACTAGCTAAAAATTGTAGTAGCTTTATGAATTACAATATATATATTATATAACATATTAATAATGATTATATATATATATATATATATATAGGGGAAGGTGTTGTACCTTGGAACAGTTTTTATTAAATAATTTTTATTTATTTAAATTTTTTGTGTTAAGAGCTCTAGTATTTTTTATATTTAGTGATATTATTTTAGATAGACTTGAATATTTATAAAGCTAATTAACAAACATAGATTAAATACAAAAAATAATTATTCACATCAGTCACAAGTGTTCCGAGGAACAAGAACTTATTGTAC
>CABFOV010003215.1:8811-69441 GCA_902141375.1 Timema poppense | reverse complement strand
CACATTCACAAGATGTCTTGTCAGAGGTGAAGGAAGGGTTTGGTAATCAGATAAATCTGTGCCAGGACCGGGGATTGAACCCTGAGCCCCCAGAACAGAAGTCTGACACCTTATGTACTAATCACGCTAATGAGTTAGTGATGGAAATGAATTGAATTTAGAAGAAATGTACTCGAATTTGCGTGGAGGGAAAGTGGAAAATCATTTTGGAAAATCACCCTCAGTTCACCCGACTGAGCTGTGAGCCCCGATCTTCCTATTATCGGCAGTCTACTCTAACACGAGAGTGATTCCTTATATTATGTGGCCACCGGAGAAGCTCCTTTTTTATTAAACCAGGGATAATTTGGACTTGACGTTAGATTATTAATGTCCTAGTTTGGAATAGTTCTTTAGTGGTATCATGAGATGGCGTTATTCTGTCAAAGTACATGATATATTCAATTCATGTTAAAAATGACAATCAAAATACGGGAATGGAACTTGGGAATTTTAGTTTGGCACACCAATGCTCTACCACTAATTTTTACTGGTTATTCCAGTGTCCAGGGTCAGTCCTGCTCAGCATGGTTCAGTGGCACATCGGCACTCAAAGCCAAAAGTCTTTGGGTTGAGCTCCGTGTCTTGATTTCATTAAATTGAATAATTGATTCTGGTATAAGAACTGGTTTTGCTGAATTTTATAAATTTAAATTACAGATACAAGAATTTAAAAAAACTTACATTTGTCATTCATAATCTGCTATTATTTCATTTTAATGAAGACCTGCCTTGGGGGATGGAATAGGCCTACTATAAATTATAAATATATATTAAACTATAAACTAAGACCTAATTATAGGGCTTGTATAGCAATATGCATAATGAGTTCACCTTGCACAGAAAAAATTTAAAAAATAAGGCATAGCGTAATAAATCTTCGTTAATAAATCAAACGTCTCTAATTTCTTTTGCGCCATGAAAATACCAGTCTGTTTAGTGAAATGTTTACTTTTCCCTGCCATTAAACACTCCTGACACTTAAATTAGTACCTTAACATTGTTAAGTTTCGTGCCTCTAGCTACTTAATGTATTTCTCAAATAATATAAAAAATATATACAAAAACCAAAAGCATTTTAGAATCGTCCTTAATGAGTTATCTTTGGTATTCATTAGAACTAGAAATATATGTTTATACACCATCATTTTTTTAATTTTCTTCCAGCATGTACCCTATAGAGGTAATAGCTGTTTTACCAGAATAAATAATAATAATGGTTTTGCTATTGAATTAGAAGACAAAAATAAAGAGGAAAATATACGTCCTGTCAAAAAGATTTGCTATTAATATTGATTCATAACAATTGTTTTTAAGTTATTATTGACGAATCAAATAATGAGAGTGGCGTAGTAAAAATTTAACGTAGGAATATTTACACCGGGGCGATATATTATTTTTCCGTGACATAATGACTTGAGTTACGACGTTATGAAAATAAACCTCGCGCCATGTTACTAAACAATACTCGCGCAGTTCATCCATTAAACAGCTTGACACGTCAAGTTTTGGCCAACCATTTTAAACTTAATAGTTCCTTTGGCCAGGATATAAGGGGACCCAAGCTTAAGTCCATATTTTTGCAGTTTTATGGCAAAACATTTTTTTTTCTGGCCAAACTAAATCAAATATTGTACTTCAGTGAAAACATTTCAACAGATCTTGAATATTTGTAATGATCGTTGAGCAATTATTTTACCAGAATTTTTTCTCTTCATTTTAAATGTTTCTAGTTAAATGTCACTATGATCAAAGCAAATATTCGAGAGCTGTTGAGATTTAAATATGTAGAAGAGTAAACTTGATGTTTATATTGATGCAATATTTTATTTATTTTGAACAAAAACTTGTTTTATCATTAAAACTGTAAACATACATAACTTAGCTCTGGTTTCCTTCTAGACCAATTTAAAACGACGTTTGAACTTTGTGTAAGGTAAAATTTGGCTAGCTCATTACTGCTATTTCTATAATAGTTATGATAATTATTTTTATAAAAATACAGAAATGTTATGTTGGGTTTTTTTTTCAAGTTTTGTACAGCGTCTAGCTACCAGTCGGTGTGACCAGTATTTAACTATACCAGTGTTTCTCAAAGTTTTGGTGATGGAGGACCAACAAAGGGAAGTTACGAGCACTTGGGACCGCAGGGTCCCGAGATTGGAGCTCAGGAAAAACTGCATCGCTTGATAAGTATATTTTAGAGAAGAAAAAAAAAATTATTAATTTTATATATTATGTAAAATGTTAATTTATTTTATATAATTGCATTGACTTAGTGATCTTTAGGTAATAATGGTTTTATTATTTTTTTAATGTTATGCTTAGTGATTTTTGATAAATAATTTTAAATATTTTCACTTTCTTTTGACACCTCGGAGAGAAAGTATTATGATCGCTAAAACAAAATAGAACCCGAGATTTTGATAAAAGTCGACGTTTCATGACCCTTTGAAGCCGAAAAAGTTGTCTTCGCAATGCTGCCTGCTGCCTGTCCGTCTGGCTGTACTTCGGACTGGAGCCGAAACTATTTTACTGATTGGGCTAAAACTTGATATCTGGGGTTTTCATAAGGTCCCCCAGAGGGGTTTTTGGAATTAAATATCCAAACCTAAATTTAAATATAGTTTACTAAAGGGGAAAAAGAGAAAAAATCGATTTACTTGAAACTCGCTTTAACGATTTTGATTAAATTTTATATCTAACCACTGTATATTATTATAAACAAAATACCAACTTTCAATTTCTCATGAAAATGACTTTGAGGGCACTTAACATGAGGGAAATTTCCTAATTTAATCATTTCTCCGAAACTATTTGAGATAAAATATAACATCATTGTAAAGTTGTTGTAATATTAAAGATAACAATCTTTTGTTTAAAATATATTTTTATAAAACCAATAGTTTCTGAGCTATAACCAAATATACTTTTTAATTCAGGTCTTTGAAAATGAATTTGATTCTAATGTTCTTTGGTGGACAAAGATATTGGCCTTTTCTCAATTTTTGTGTAACAGTATTCCTAGTTCCCAATGCCATAGAGTAAGTGAAAGTGTATATTATTTCATTTATCATCTTTGGTGTTGTGTTTCTACAACAATGTTCAGATCAACTATTTCGCTTCACAAATCTTACGAATTTTTAATGAATGTCTTATTTTAAGATAAAAGCAAGAGAAAGTCTGTGTGGTGAACCGTACCATTTATTTGACTTAATGTTGGTTGAGATTTCCTTTTCTATGTGACTAGTGTCAATCGAGCATAGTATGGGTATTTCTTATTTAATATTTTAATTTTTGTATTATATATTGTCAACTATCTTTAATATATTATTATTATCATCATTATTATTACTAAACTTCCTGAGATCCTGAGGACCACTATTTTATAAACATTGAAATAGACATATTGGTGGAGATTGGGGAAATAGAGCAATGAGAGGAAATATATTCCATATTCGCGTGGAGGAAGAGTGGTAATCTATTTAGGAAAAATTAAGTATTCCTAGTTTGGATTTGAACCCCGACCTCCACATCACCAACAATCAAGACTAGACGAACTTGACGTGTTATCCACGTACCCATTGTTACGTGTAGTGTTAGTAGTAAAGTTTAGCTTATTGGGATAGATAATCTACTTTTGATCAACACCTAGGCCTATTATATCGTCATCTGGCGGCTAGGGTTCAATACTCGGTCCCGGCACAGATTTATCTGATTACCAAACCTTTCCTTCATCTCTGACAAGACATCTTGTGAATGTGGGGAATGCCAGGCCTCCACCGTGGTTCGGATTCCACGTTAAACTGTAGGTCCTTCATTTCATCTCACAGTCACCCTACCATTACACATTAGCGTAAGTGCGTATAACCCGAACGAGTAGTAAGACGCGGTGATAATAATAATAATAATAATAATAATAATAATATATCGTCATATGCTTTATAAACCAGATTAACCCCGGATGGCACTACGCCATGGACATTTCTAAGCGTGTAGAAAGGGGACTAAGTGTATGTTACTAAGCTTAAAATATTTCATTTTTTTTTTAAAAGCCTTATTTTTGATTTTGTAGAAACGCTGGTGCTTTTATCAACCTCAAGACCAATTAATATCTGGATCTTTCTCTCAGCAATCAAATTACCTTAATTAACTATCTCTCAGGCATTAAGGAACTTGACAAGACTGCAACTCATACCTCTCTCTCGAGTGGGCCGCAACTCGTACTTGTCTCTCAAAAAGCCAGACCGCAACTCATACACGATTTAAATATTTGGCCACAACTCACCTACACAGCTCGATAGTTCATGGTTGTCAGAAAGTAAGCTCACCATTCACCCCTATCCTGAGACATTTCCAACCAATACCTATCCTGATAACCAACTTACTTCCAATTCATTTTAACACTGTCCTCCCATCGACGCCTCAGCCTAACAAGAGGTCTTGTATCTTGAGGTTCCCCAGCTAAAGTGATGTGTCCAAGCCCGTCATAACCAATACGCGCCACGTGACCCCCGTACCTCAGTCTGAGTGCATTTATATCCTAAAATGGTTGAGGATGCATATACATTATGAATTATTATTATTAGCACCGCGTCTTACTACCCGTTCGGGTTATACGCCCTTACGATAATGTGTAATGGTAGGGTGATTGTGAGATGAAATGGTAAATGGAGGACCTACAGTTTAACGTGGAATCCGAACCACGGTGGAGGCCTGGCATTCCTCACATTCACAAAATGTCTTGTCATAGGTGAAGGAATGGTTTGGTAATCAGATAAATCTTTGCCGGGACCGAGGTTTGAACCCCGAGCCCCAGCACAAAAGTCCGACACCTTACCCCTAGACCGCCAGGTCACCTACACTATGAAGTTCCTTACTATGTAACTTTATCTGTTCCCCTGTTTATTCATCCCAAATCTCCTTTTCAGTACTTTACAAACAAAACACTAATAATTTAATATCTCTGTACCCGTTGTGTAGTGGTCAGTGCACCTGACTATGAGTCTATGGGTTCTGGGATCGATTTCCAGCTGGTACCTTGAATATTTTTTCTCCGAAAGGAGAATTACCCTAAAGGTTACCAGGGTTTGGTTAGTAGAGATTAAGTTAGGTTTAAGTGTTTCCACTTGCTTCACACCCTCATAATCACAATCAACATCACCTCATCTCATCGGGACATGGAGGGAGTCTCCACGGGAAGATTGTACGATTAATATATTCGGGCATCCCCTGGTCAACGGTACATTAGTATTGGCTGATCTTTCCCCAAACTGGGCTAAGAATTATGTTGCCCAGACGCGCAAATATTAGTATTATTATCTTGTTACAAATCAAGTGAAAGCCCTTCATATCTGGAAAGAAAACATATGGTTATGAACAAGAAAATGTAGCCTTTTGTTCTACTGCTAAAGTGACAGCAATAAAGAACGGGGATGATTATGTTGAGTTAGGACAGCCAAACTTTTTAAATACTGACGCAACTATGACACTATAATATATGTTTGTTTCAATCATTGTGTGTTTGTGGTTAAAATAATAATCTAAATGGAAGATGATCCTATTTATTGAGCAGCCCCCACACTAAGCCAGTCATTCTGACGATGGCAATGATAACTTTTAGCATGGGGTGCCCAGCCCTAGTGTATATAATATCTACTAATTGAATAACAGGACGAACCCATTTACAAATAGCACCATTACAAATTGAGCCAGAGTTCCCTTGGACCACTTTAATCACTTAGATATAGGTATATATTGGGTCGGGGTGAGAGGGGGTGGGGAGAAGTAATATTAGTAACAGAACACTCTAGTGCTAGTGGTCTACTGGCTATATGTGACACGATATATAAAAACTAAGAGAAAAGAATTAGAAACATTAATTTCAAAGTACTATTTCCATAATCATAAAAACTGTATAACAGGGGTCGCCCACTTTTTTGGGTTTTGATCGACTTATAAATGTTTCAAAGTTCCCGCGATCTCCACTACTTTTGCTTATTTTGGTTTATGTATTATATATTTGTTCCTTAAATTTAGCCTTCAAATACTTCTGTTTCCATCTTAATAGAAAAAAAAATAGAGTACATAAAATGTACAATTTCTTACAACATTACCAAACATGACCAATCAAGGTAATTTTGGTCACACTCAAAAATTATTTGAAAGTACTACTATATTTGCGTATGTAGAAAATCTCAAAATCGACTTTTGATGGCAATGTTATCTTACACGATTGATTAAAAATGGCCGAAAGATCGATCCTTGCTACATAAGAATGTCAGTAGAGTATAATGTTGGACAATTTCCCTAACTGCATACGTCCAGGTTTGAAACACGGTCTTGCATGATCTTACCCCCGCTCTATTATACTCGCATAACATACCTTGTACAATATTTTTAATTAATATATACATTATTATTTATTTATTCGATATAGTTAACGTGCACTTTATGAACAGATTGATTAGATCAACACACGAAAATGTCTATGAGCGAGTGCGAAAGAGCCAGCTATTTATTATTTTCCTATACCTTCCAGATTTATTTTACATGCCACAATTGATATGGGACCAATGGCTTTACTTTTCCTCCGAAGGAAGTTGTACAACGAATTTTTATTACTCAAGATAAATCCGTTGACCCTGTCTGGGTTTGAACCGTACTGAGGCGAGCACTTTACCCCAAGACCATCGAGGTTGACTTTAGTCAACAAACGTTCTAATACATATACTTACCTCTCCACTACCATGAGATTCCTCCCTTTTTACGACCTTGAGTAAGGTGTTGAAGTTAATTATAATGGAATTATCTTATTCACTCACGTATCAACGTGTTTAAGACACGAATGAATAAACAGCATTTACGCGTTTTATTTATTTTAAAATTACAGTAAAAATTACAACAGTTGACTTTTTTACAGTAATTATTATTATTAGCACTGCGTCTTACTACCCGTTCGGGTTATACGCACTTACGCTAATGTGTAATGGTAGGGTGATTGTGAGATGCAATGGAGGACCTACAGTTTAACGTGGGATCCGAACCACGGTGGAGGCCTGGCATTCCTCACATTCACAAGATGTCTTGTCAGAGGTGAAGGAAGGGTTTGGTATTCAGATAAATCTTTGCCGGGACCGAGGATTGAACCCCGGCCGCCAGGATAGAGGTCTGACACCTTACCCCTAGACCACCAGGTCACCTTTTTATAGTAACGTTTATATCAACGTCACACCAAAAGTTATCTTTGTTGGACTGGGATTAGAGCTTTCAATTTTGGTAGTACCCAGATATTATTTTTTATAATATTGATGCTTTATAATATAGAGAAAGTATTGTAATTAATCTTGAACATTTTTTTCCCCCTAGAGATTAAAATGAATCTTGACGTTTATATGAAATTGAATTTTTTTTTTAAGTGCGGCTTTCAATTCTGTTTGTCTGTCTGTGGGGTTATAGGTCAAAAGTTTTCATGGATTTGATTAAAAACTGATATTTATATTTTATTTTGTCCCACTCAGGGCAATTTCTTGGATTTATATTCTCGCTCTCAAATTAAGCGTTGCTAAACGATGTAAGAGTTAAAAAATTATACAATTTTTGAAAACGGTTTTAACGGTTTTATTTTTAAAGGGATATCTGGGAATCGTTTTTACATGATAAATAAGAAACGGTGTTTTTATTTAAAATTTTACTTTCTCGCTATCTTACAGGTTTAGAAAGTATTGTTATCGTCAAAAAAAATTTTGAACTCAAGATTTTGATGAATCTTGACGTTTAATGACCCACCGAATCCAAAAAAGCTGTTTTTGACTTTCCGTCTGTCTGTCTGTCTGTCTGTACCTCCAACCAGAGCCTAAACTATTTTACGGATCGGGCTAAAACTTGGTATCTAGGGTTTTCTTAGGGTTGTCCCAAGGAGTTTTTGGAATTGGATATCTAACTCTAAAAGTGAGGTAGTTTACTGAAGGGCAAAAAAAGAAAAAGTCGATTTTCTCAAAACTGGCTCTAACGATTTTGATTAAATTTCATTTCTAAACATTTATAAATATTCCAAACAAAATGTCTTATCTCAATATTTCGGCAAAATGACTTTAAGGGCTCCGCACAGATGTATAAATTATCTTTTTTTATAAAATCTCCTAAACTATTTGAGATATGAAATTACTTATCGTTACAAATATGTTTGTCTCCTTATAATACAAATATTTTATAAGAAGTATATTTTTATAAACTAATAACTTTCAAGCTATACGTAAATATCTATTTTTTAACTTTTCGAACACAAAAGTTAATCTAACCTGAACTGTTGATGGATGTCGACGTCTCAAGACCACCCAAACCCTAAAAAGTGGTCTTTGCAATGACGTATGTCTGTGTGTTTGTTTAAATTTAAAATTAAGAGTAGTTTAAGAAAGAGCGAAAAGATAAAATAATCGATTTTCTCAAAATTGACTCTAAAGATTTTTATTAAAATTCATATCTAGGTGTTGATTAAGATTATAAATATACTGAAAATTTTCATTTTACCATGAAAGTAAATTTTAGGGTACTTTACAGAAACCTCCGTATCTCCGCAACTATTTGAGATACTAAATAACTTAATATTGCAAAATTGTAGTACTATTAAAAATAAAAAACTTTTATATGAAATATATTTGTATAAATCCAAAATTTTCTGAGATATTGTCAAATATATTAATACAATTTTGTTAGCTTTAGTTATAAAGAGATACTACTTATATTTTTACACAATAATTCTCCAATGCCATAGAGTAATCAAATATAAGTATGTTTCTAAAAGTTTATGTTGTTTTTCCTTAAACCTCTTAGGCGAAATGTTTGTACAACAATGATCTATATCCATTTTATACTCAATAGCCAATATTTACATTTTTTATTGGTCAAAATTTATAAATGATGAATTTAATAGCAATGCGATGGCATGAAGATTTGCAACACCTAATAAAATGTCGAAAAATTAACTGGAAGTAGAAATTTTAATACAGAGTGTTGACCCTTGTGGACCAAACATTGATCTTTTTTATCGGTCCAAACATACATATGAGGACATTAATTCTTTAAAAATAAAATTATAAAATTTAAACCGGGACAAAAAAAAAGTTTTACATAAGTATAGTGCAATTTATGTTTGGGTTTGCTAGTGTATATTATTTCATTTCACATATATCACGAGTTTTGAGTAAATATCTCCATTTTCAAACAATAGAGCGAGAGAGTCCGTGCGGAGTTCCGTACCATTTATTTTAACTCCAACTGGTGGCTTAATTGTTATGAATTTTTGAAATTTGTAATTTATAAAAAAAATCTATATTAATCAAGCTTAAAATATTTATATGAAGAATGTTTCATCTTATTATCAATATAATGTGGTCTAGTTCCTGGCTTCAATTCACAGGTCCTGGTTTCGATTCTCACCACTTCCTGATTTTTCTATGAAGCAACGGGTCTTGAACGGCGTCAAACTCAACCTCGTGGGGCCAATTATAAATTAAGAGCTATTTGAATAAATAAGGAGTTCTGGTCTAGAAAACTGAGATCAACATCCAGTTGTGCTGACTACATGACACCTTATATCACAGAAGTTGACATTAGCTTCACCAGCAGACGGAAGCCGCTTGGTTGGTACAGCTCAATCGTGGACTAGCTACATGGAGTTATTTTTTCTTGCGGCTGTTTAGTAATAGTTGATTTTAAAACATATTTTAACAAACAATAATATACTATATGAGAAAGTATGTATGATTGGGTTGAAGCATTTAATCATATGAACTTTCAACACCTAATTAACTCTTTTCTTAGGATAGTGATTATGAAGGTTGACTGCGATTGATTCATAGGTGGGGGGGTGGGGCGCTTATAAAATAACTTACTATGCATGTCTAAGCTCATCTTTTTTAGATATGCGGCAAAAATTATGATATGTTTTAAATTAGGTTTAAATTTAGAAAATATTTGTGTCTTATAGAATACATTGGGAGCCAAAGCCCACAAATAAGATCTACCAATTAAATATGTGTATATATATATAATGATGTGTAGGCCTAATTATAAAGTCAAATAACATCAATCTTGAGTATGAAAGTTTGTTTTAGGGTTTTTTAGTGATCTTTTTTTTTCCCTCCCCCAAGCACTTGGTCGCACTAAGATGTATTCCACCCCCTCCTTTCCTCCCGCCTATATCCGCCTCCCTACGCCACTTGTCTGACAGACCGAACCGTCTGCCTTCCATCAACTCGAGAGATATACTGACGCGTTACACCACAACTATAATGACATCGTAGATAATGTACAGGCGGGCAAAGTTGTAATCACCTCGCCTAAATTTAAATGGTGTGATCTGAAGAATTTTCAGGTCTATTGTCATACGAGTTTTTCTAAACGTATATCGATACAAAATTTCTATCATCATATAAAATATAAAGCCATTGTTTCATGGTCTATTATTTGACAGATTATTTTTAATGAAATATATTTCATTTCACGTATATTAAAACTATATATATATATATTACTTACGCTCATAATTACCATAAAACTTCTAGTTTTACGCCAAATATCCAAAAATAACTTAGAAAACTAGCAATTCTGATTAAATTATAAACAAAAATATGTATTAAACTCGTCAAAAAATGTAATGTTTAAAGTTATGAGAGTAGACTATTTTTAATTCGTCTTTATTTAAAATATGACATCTAGATTTTAAAAACATCTAAATAGTGTTAGGCCGTTTAATCTTTTATGTTGTTAAGTAACCCATACCAGTGGGCCTATGGCAAGGATGTCAGTCTCATCCACTCAGTTTGACGGAGACAGGATATTGAGGTTCAAAACCCGAGATGAAATACTGAGGATGGATTTTCCTAAATGTCTATCTCCTCTCCCTCCACGCACATATAGGCGCATTTCTTCTAAATTCTACCTTCATCATGTATACATTACTATTGAAACCATGCGGAAAGCCTGAAGAGCGGATCACAGGTTTTGTCTGTCAATATATTTTCTTCACATTTCCTAGACATTTACTTATAGGTACAATTTTTTCGACCGTTTGTGTGGGGTCAAATTTGATTATTTACAAATGAATAAACAATGTTTCAATATATATTAAAAATGATACGTTGACACTGAAAACCTTTCGTTTGGAGCTAAGTTAGTAACTTAGGTCAAATAAACCTAGAATAAATTAAGTTTACTAAGTAAAAAAAAATAAATGGCACGGAACTCAACACGGACTTTCTCACTCTATTATTTAAAAATAGATATATTTACTCATAGCTCGTAATATATTATGTAAAACTAACTAATACACACTAGCAAAACCAAGCATAAATTGCACTATGTTGATTTAAAAAAAAATTGAGTCCTGGTTTAAAATTTTATAATTTTATTTTTAAAGAATTAATGTCCTTTTGAGAAAATCGACTTTTTCCCTTTTTGCCCTTCAATAAACTACCCTTAGTTTTAGGGTTAGATATTTAATTCCAAAGACCCCTCAGTACAATCCTATGAAAACCCTAGATACCAAGTTTTAGCCTTATCGGTAAAATAGTTTAGGATTTAGTCAGAGGTACAGACAGACGGAAATTCAAAAACAACTCTTTTGGATTTGGGGGGTCATGAAACGTCGAGATTCATCAAAATCCTGAGTTCGATTTTTTTGACGATCACAATACTTTCTCTACCTGTAAGATAGAGATAAAGTAAAAATAGAGCGTACACCTTTTATGACTTAAGTGACCAAATAATTATTTCAAATAATTTAAACAACTTTCGAATCCAATGATATATTAAAATATTTATAGATGTCCCACATAATTTGAAATAAAATAAATTCTAATCATTCATTTTTGCTCCTATCAATTGACATTTCAAAAAAGATTTTTACGTTTGTAGGTATTAATTATCGTCCTCATATAAACATCAATTAACGAAAATTAAATCTAAAATAGAAAGGTTAACAAGATTTTAAAATAATTATTTTAAATTTCATTTTATTTTAATCGAAGTGTGGATCAATTGACCACTAAAATTAAAAGTTATAAAAATTAAATATATGTATAGTATTGCCTGTACCATATTTTTTAAATAAAATTGTACTTAAATTCCAGGTTAAGTTATGTTACGTGAAGTTAGTCTAATCCAAGTTTTTTGACATAGTTTGAATTAGATTTATCCTAAGATTTATATTAACCTATGAACCTCAATAAAAAAAAATTAAATTGGCTACACCCATTTCCAAGAATACTAATGTATTTTTTGTAATATATTACATCATATTATGATGTAATAAATGAAGATTTATTCCAGTCCTTTCCTTAAATAGTATTTCGTTGTTTTATTGGATTCCAAACTTTTAAAATGTATTATAATATAAGGCTTCATTCAAATGAAAGTATAATCAATCATATTTCTTTGTACTTAAATAAAAAATTACGCTTTGAACTCTAGTCCAAACTTTAACAAAAATGTACCATTGACCCAGTAAAAATAAAATGTATATTCAATGTAAGAATCAATGCTGTCCAAAGGTAGGAGGATGATGTCATATTTGATAGGAATATGTAAAAACTTTAACATATTTCTGTTTAAATTGAAAAATAATTATTTTATATATTATAGCATATTTTAGCCTTAATTTGTTTATTGTAACAAACCATATCAAATAATAGTATACCAACTTAGTAAATGTATAATGAATTAGATAGCTAAGCTATTATATTGGTTAGTTACGGTTATATCTGCATCTAAATATCATATTCATTAAATTGAAAAATGACTCTTGGACACGGGAATCAAACTTTGTACTTTCGGCTAAGTACTCCAATGCTCTATTCACAAATCGTTCCGTGTCCAGTGTCATTCTTCACTCATATTTTAAGGCAGAGTCTGTGATGGATGTGCGGAAATCGTCAGCAACATAATATGTGGGATCTATTAAGATCACGGGCTATCAGAGAACGTTGGAAGAATGTCCCTGGGCATGGGACGATTTTTGGATAGAGCATTGGTGCACTAAACCAAAGGTCCTGGGCTCGATTCCCGTGCCTAGATGTCATTACTACCCGCTCGGGCTTTATGCCTATTTACTAACTACATTACCGTATTAGATTATAGTAAGGTAGAATTCAGATGAAGTGTACCCACATTTGCGTGGAGATAGGGTGGGAAATTTTTTATAAAGCACACCCACAGTGCACCCGATCTCTCCGTCATCGACATTTTAATATATTTCAAGAGTGACCCCTTAGACCATGCGACCTCCGGAGTGGGTAAATTTAAGATAATTGAGGAAGATTTGAGTGTTTTTGAATCTTTAGATCCGCCAATCCCATAATAAATACCGCAGTGTGAGGAAATTCAGCATCAAGTAGGTGTTGCCTTTGGACCAACTGAGGAGTGATGAAATTGAGGGAGTTTGTTCTAGAAATAAGTTTGTTTGTAAATATTATTCTTATATGATTATATAGTTTAGAAATCGCAAATAATGAATATGCAACTCGCGGACTAAGCATCATGCTAGTCTAGTCTGGGTTAGCTAGTGATGAGGTCAGAGTTCGATTCCCAGTTGGTAGCATTGAATGTGGTTTTTCTTAAGTCGTTTCCTCCTTTTCTTCCTCGCGAATACGAGTACATTTCTCTACCTCTAACTCTACCTTCCTCTTCTTTATCCTATCTTTTTTTTATTTGCAAGGTGACCTGGTGGTCTCGGGGTAAGGTGTCAGACTTCTATGCTGGCGGCCGGGGTTCAATCCTCGGTCCCGGCACAGATTTATCTGATCACCAAACCCTTCCTTCACCTCTGACAAGACATCTTGTGAATGTGGGGAATGCCAGGCCTCCACCGTGGTTCGGATTCCACGTTAAACTGTAGGTCCTCCATTTAATCCTACAATCACCCTACCATTACATATTAGCGTAAGTGCGTATAACCCGAACGGGTAGTAAGACGCGGTGCTAATAATAATAATAATTTAAATTGCAGATATCACGGACGGGTAGTAAGCCTGGGTTCATAAACAGAATCGATTCTATAAAGTGAGCAAATCAAGTTGTGAAAGCCGGTATTGTAGACCAGTATACGGCCCCAAAGTAAGACAGAGAGGGCGGGATCCATCTAGCTCCTGATAGCTCCCGTATGGACCCCATAGCCCGGTGCAGGGGTAGCCACGGTCACGCGATGTGCTCATTAACACCCGCGACTTTTCCCCTCACCCTTCTAGGCTGGTGTTTTTTTTACCACTTGCTTTTTTTTATTATTATTATTCTTGGTTTAATTTCCTATCCCTCACTCAGCCGTAACAGCAAGTAGACTACTCAGGCCGAAGATAAAGACAGTCTAACTCTCTGGCTAGCCGTCGCCGCTGCACACCCTACCAAAGTTATCATCTTCCCCAATATTAAGAAATAATAGACTTTAAAATAGAATATACTAATATTGTTTTCATGAAATAATTTGGATGGAATCATTAAAAGTTCATTGGCAATAATAATTTTAAAAAAATCCACAAAGATCTGACGAAAAAATAAGTTGATAAGATTTGCTGTCTGACAATATTTTCCTAATTTAAATACAAAATGTATGGTTGAAAATTTATAATACAGAATTTAGTATTTTCAAAATTATTAGCATAAGTACTTTACGATGAAGTATAATATAAAAATACTACCCACTCGGTATACTTTAATTATCAAAAGGTTATCATTGTGGCATGCCAGGAACAGTATTTTCAATTTTAATTAAAGTGATATGTAAATTAAAATTTCATGATTTATAAACCCAAAGAAGTTGATACAAAATTATAATAAAACAAATGTATACAAATTAATGGTTAAAAAGTATTTTCCTTTTTGACATTTAATTTGTATATTGTGGCTTTATTGTAATTAATAAGTAAAATTATTATTAAGTATTTTACTTTCCAAGCATTTAAGCATAATTATATTTTATTATATATATCTATTAACTTTTTTGTGTTTGTAAATCATGACATTTTAACTTACATGTCACTTGAATTAAATATGAAAATACTGTTTCTAACATGCCTCAATAATTTTGAAAATACTAAACTTTATATTCTCCCTTTCCATACTTTAGTTAATCTTTTTTGTGAATGTGAGGAATGCCAGGCCTCCACCGTGGTTTGGATTCCACGTTAAACTGTAGGTCCTTCATTTCACCTCACAATCCGAACGGGTAGTAAGACGCGGTGCTAATAATAATAATAATAATAATAATAATAGTTAATCTTTACAAATCATTTTATCTCGTTAATTTCTTTTAAAAATTTCTAATTGTCATTGCATTTTAAATACTTTATTATTCTACATTTTATATCTCAATTAGGAAAATATTGTCAAAGATAAAATCTTATTACTAACTTAATTTTTAGTCAGAATTTTGTCAAATTCTTTTTTATTGTTATTGCAAATGAACTTTTAATGATATTATTTATACATAAAAATATTAGTATAGCCAATTTTAAAGACATTATTTCTTATTGCAACAATCCCTATTTAAATACTGTTTCAGAATGTTCTCTAAAATGCTCCTCAATATTAGTTGGGCTTTTACGAGTGTTGCATTTTCTTTTTCTTTGTTGCATCTTACTACTCGGCTGAGCTATACGAATTTAATTACAATAATGATGTAGGATTGAATTTAGAGGAAACATACCCGCATTTGCGTATAGAGCGAGTGTAACTATCTAGGAAATAACACCCTCAGAACACTAAGGCAAGATTCCAGAGCCAACCTTCCCGTTATTGCACAGCTATATAATAACATGAGCTTTGCATTTAGTCGACGTATCCACCGGAACAAATTGTGTCCCTGCAATTGTGCTATTAAGGATTATCATCGAAAACCTAAACAAGTTAGCCTGTATTAAAAGGATGAGAGGTGTGAATAGTAATGAAATGTAACATTATCCAACCTAGGAACAGTATTGAAGTCCACAATGAGGAAATAAAACAATGTCTCAGACTAAGAATGAACTCTAGCCTCTAAAGTAAGAGTTTAATATGCTATCTGTTTGGTTATCTGGTCAATGATGGTTTCAATTAACTGAACTTGATATGTAAGTTCTGAAAATTGAAAAATTTCGTCTGGACACTCGAATCGAACACGGGACCTTTGGCCTAGTACGCCAATGCTCTTACCACTGAGCTATCTAGGCTTCGTCCCTTTACTAGGGTCATTCTTCACTCATATTTTAAGGCTGAGTCTATGATGGACGTGCGGAAATCGTCGGCTACAAATGTGTGATCTAATAAGATCACGAGCTCTCAGATAACACAGCCACCTTCATCTCGGTAGCTGTCCAGGTGTCTTTTTTCAATTTTCAGAATATGATATCTAGATGGAGTAATCTTCACTAAAAGCATTAAAAATAGATTTAGCTATTTGATTCTTGATATGGAGGCTTAGGTGAACGATATCATGCTTGATTTTGAGTTGGAGTACGGGTTTCGATACCAGAACACGTACACGTTGGGGGACATGTTTCTACATAATATAGGATTTCATCTATTTTTTCAAACAAATATTGACTCATTTCCATTAAATCTCTCCCTCCCCAACCGTTTCCTTTAAATTTATTATTTTATGTCTCTCACAGCAAATGAATTACCACTAAAGCATATTAATTTAAAAAAATATCTTAGCACAACGCTTTTATCCTAAACTCACTCGACGCTGATCGTTATCGGGGTCAAGAGAGTTAAGGTGATATAGTAACTCCTTCTGAGGCTTGCCAAAGTACTGTTGTTCAAATCTTGGTTGAGGGCTTTGGTGTGAAATTTTGAGGTTCACTATATCAGTCGTCAACAAAATTATCTGAAAAACCCAGTATATTCTAACTTACAACAGTGTTAGATGAATTGTAGGAACATTATTATAATATACCCTAGCACATGAAACAGTTTTTTCACCATTTAAACGTATTTGACACGCAAATACCACAAAGCATATTTTTCCATTACGTTATTTATTGCAATGATAGCAAAATTTTAGACGGTTTTTACTTATATGACTTTTTCATACACAAAAAAATTATCTAAAGTAAAGCTTTATTTTAATATTTTTAGTTATAGCCGAAATAATGTTATTTGTATTGATCATCTACCCTCCTTACACCTAATTTTTAGGTTAAATCTTTAAGGAGAGGTGGAAGGGGACGCGAGAAAAGGCCAGTGATTTTGAAGTTTTTATAGCGAAACATTTCTTTGTCCAAAAAAAATAAAATATTGCTTCAGTAATGACGTTTAGTATAATTCTCTCCACACGTTGATATAACCGTTGTTGAATATCTGTCAAGAGTGTCCTGGAACTTAACGTCAACTACTTCTCTTCATACAATAAGTTTGTCACCTGATGCCGCCATGTTCATGACAGATATTCAACAACTGTTGATATCACCGTGGGAAGTAAATTAAACTTAACTTTGCTACTAGAGCAATATTTTATTTATTTGGCCAATAAAATATTTTGCTGTAAAAACACTGATAGTTTTTCCCATGCCCTACACCCCTACCTTAATAACCCTTGTGTTAAATGGGTACGAGAAGTTAATAGTTCAAACCTTAGCATCGTATGGTTACATAAAGTGTAAATATAAATTGGCATGTGACATTGTAAGGGGAAAATACGAGCTTTTTAACCTATTTAAAACTAGTGTATTAATGAATCACAGAGTACAATGGTGACATTCGCTACACCCAATATCATTGCTGAGGGAACAGAGGTCTTATGAAGAAAAGCCTTATCTTCACTCTCTCTCTCTCTCTCAGTTAAAATGTTGTCAAATCTTTTCACTCTCAGCTATGTTGGAAGGTTAAGAGGGGGCTACTGGAAACTTAGACTATCCAGCACTATGAAACTTGTATTATTTATATGAAAGGGGAAATTAATCACATTAAAACGAGATAATGAACACGCTTTTTCACAATAATAACAATGCAGTTCCCTCAGCAATGATATCCAGCGTAGTTGAACTGCGTTCATATGATTTGTGGCATGGTTCTGACTATATTGTGTCTATGTATTTCCTAAATCTAATAATAAATGACTATCATCTACTCGTACGTGAGCAGGACCAAATTCACTCCCTCTAGAATCTAGATCGTCTGTGCAAGCACGAGGTTACAACGCACGTTGGAACTCATGGTTTGAGAACCTATATTCCAGTGTGTGTCGGTTCAAAGAAAGTCACGCACAAGCACATACACATACACGCACTTCACACTTACATATATCTATATATGTGGGTTCATCTTCATTTGGAGAATCTAAACAAGCCACTGGCTAGGCAAACCACCTGTTGATAATTCGAGGTGCTTTCTCTCTAAGCTGAATGGAATTTCAGTAATTTAGAAGCAGGCTTTAGGACATCGTTTTATTGAAGTATTTAACGTGAGCCTTATATAAAAACACATAAAAAACATGGCTTACCCACTTCAATGGCCGTGTGGTCTAAGGCGCTACTCTTGCAGTAGGTTGGACTGCCTATGACGGGGAGATCAAGGTTCGAATATAGGTTGGTTGTACTGAGAGTGGTTTTTCCTAAATGGATTTCCATTATTCCGCCACGCAAATAATGGTACGCTTCCTCTAAATATGACCTTCCTAATCTCAAAAACTATTTATATAATTGGCACATAAAAGTATAGCCCGAAAGGGTAGTAAGATGAGGTGCTAAAAACAACAACACATGACTTACAAACTAAATTATAAAGTGTCTACTGGTATTCTTAATTATCCACATCCAACCCTAGTACCCATATATGTATTAAATCTAGATATGTACAAAGTGGGTAGCAGGAAGAGCTCATATACAAATAATGAATATCTACATCGGAACTACTTGGAACCTAACCAATGCTCTTTAAGGTGGGATGGCATAGAAAGCAAGAAAAGGCCAGTGTTCTTACAGTTTTTATGAAAAAAAAAAATCAAGCCAACATAAATCAAGTATTCTTCCAGTAGAAACATAGAGTTTAATTTTATTCACCTCAACAGTTCTTGAATATCTGTCAAGGGTGTCCTGGAATTTAATGACAACTTTTTATCTTCATTTAAAAAGCTTCTAGCGTTGCTATGCTCATGACAGATGTTCAGGAACTGTTGATATCAACATGTGAAGAAAATGAAACAAAATGTTTGTACTGGAACACTTTTTTTTTAATTTTAGCAAAAAAATAAAATGTTTTGCCATAAAAACTGTAAAAACACTGGCCTTTTCTCGCGTCCCCTTCCATCCCATCCCATCCCTTAACCACGGGTACAAACTGATCTGCCCTATTCGCAAGTCTTACCTCCGTGAGAATTAACAACAAGAGTGTATATATATATATANAATTCTCACGGAGGTAAGACTTGTCCTAACAAACCCCCCTTCGTTTGTTTTGCATCAAAGAGAATGCAATTTTAGAACAGGTCTTCTATCTAAAGGGATTGCGTTAACATTTCATTCTCTTTGATACAAGACAAAAGAAAGAGGGCAGAGAGAAAACACTCTACCAACCGCCTTCCTTTAATGGCGAGAACCATAGAGAAAAGAGTTAATGACGAGACATGGCTTAGTTAGAGGGCTGTGTAAGTAGGGCCAGAGTTAAGGGCTATCCTCAAACTCACTTCACAGACATGCATCACGGGAAAGAGCGGAAAACTTGGAAAATACAAAAATCTATGAAGCGATTAGGTATTTGATGTCTCTTGTAAAAATCGATCACGATTGGTTAAGCTAATCACAGGCTAACCTATATTTCATCCCGTGCAATGCTGTTGAGTGTTTCATCAAGATGACAAGCAAAGATTTGATCTTATGGTTTTTACTGAATGGTAAATATTTCGTGAATATATTTCTGAAATGCATTAAATAAAAATCACAATTTCAATCATTTCATAATAATTCCGTTCCAAATTTTCTTTACCACACATGTGATTTGTAGGAAGAGTCGGTTATATTAATCGCTGAGTGTGGTAGTGTTTTCTAGTGGTGATATATGGAACCAATATTGAATCTTCGATAACTCGGAAAGATTCAAGATCATATGCTAGAGACATTTGTCATATAAACATCCTAGGATTAAATATATTTAGCTAAGAAATCTTTATAATATGGATTATTGCAAATGATCTTAAATACTAATATAGTTAGATTTTGCTATACTTGTAATAAAGGTAAAATCAAATTAAATTGTTTTTCAAATCTTAATGAATTTTTCGGTGAGTTGGAAATAGCTTTAATTTTATTTAGAATGTAGCCCATTTCTTTGGACGGTATCTATATCGATTATTATTATAATTAATAGGTGTTCTATCTTACGATAGGTTAATTCCTTTTGTCAATGAACTTAGACCACCAATGCGCCCTGTCCTCTGCTTCCCCCTTCAGTTCCCAGAACTGTCTTCATTCCTTTAAATAATCTAATATCGATTTAATAACAAACATGTTAATGTTAACGCGATATTTTACAGTTTGCAATAAGAGGAGCTAAAATAAATCACATGAACACCTGGTCGGACGAAAGGTATGACGCTAACAAATTTGCGTTTAATTTTAGTTAGGGAGAAAATAATCACTCGTTTATGGCTAAGAATGATATTTTAGTATATTAAATAACATATTAATAGTCTTCTTCTCTATTTACCCCCCAAAAATAACATTGCAAATGTGTCACGCCTGCTTAACTTGCAACACTGTTTTTATCAGAGCTAGACCTCATTTTGAGTTGATTTATTTTGGACATAAAAAAAAAAAGAAACGCGCATTAAAATCCACTGGGTAAGGTAAACTATTTCAACCAAAGCGTGCCATATCTAGTTTTTGCATCATCCTGTTTGCAGCAAATTGGTTGCAAGTAGCACACAAGCACGCGCGCTCTAACACTTTTCCGACAAAGGTAAGTTTCTAAAATGGACTAAACACGAATATCACGCGATCAAAATTGATGAATCCATTAAACAGGTGATTAAAACATTATAATGATATCTCCTCTATTAGTTTTCATCCCTTGTTGAGTCACATGTACCTTAACGTAGAAAAAGGCGTTAAATCCATATTTAAAATATCAATAAAAAATATGGAAACACAAAAGTTAACAGTTAAATCCAAGGAACCTCTTAAAAAATACAATAATTTATAAGGTTAAGAGGTCTAAATATGTGGTCGTCACAACAAATTTTCTTAAATCTGAGAAGTAATAGGTACGGATATATCTTAGATGTCTCGATCAAAATGCAGCCTTATATAAGGTCTTATTTACTAGGGATGCTTATTTCAACCCTTACTTTGTACAGCACCCCCTCAGTATTTTAACGATACCATGGTACGATATAACGGCCGTGCCTTCTATTATCAACCATGACACACAACGTCAGCTGAAATTTCTCACACCCGAAGAAAGAGAAACAATTTCCTGGACTAGAAAGAGAGGGGTAAAAAAGGCAAATCTATTTTTTATTTTTTTTAAGTTATCGTTTGAATTGATCAATGAAAGGTTGTTCATGATTCATTTACAGTGAAGGATCGTTTAATCAATGTCATCATTTTGGCTTCAACGGTTTTTAATGGTTTTATTATGCGTTTTTATCTTCCGGTTGAAGCGTGTCATCTCTTTAAAGTCATGTGAGCCAGGGTGATTTATTAGCGTCGGAGAAACTGTTTCGTAGCCCGAGAATAGGTCATTTATTTGTTACAAGAGTGGTTGAACCCCCTTCCCTGTCTTTGTGTCGGTACAATACCCACCAAATTGATGTTTAGGAAACCTTAAATTTACTGCTTCTCTAATTGTGACTATAAATTAATTAACAAGCAATGTGCCACAAAACAAGATAATTATTTTTTCGTAGGCGTGTTTATTAGCTAATCTCAAATTAATTATAAATATTATTTTACTATAAAGTTAAGTTTTCGTTGCTTGAAACTTATTTGTATTTTTCAAAGTTAGGACATTGGTGCGCTAATCCAAAGGTTCCAGCTTATCAGTGTCCAAGTAACATCTTTCAACATATAGGGCCTTTTAATAATCACTGTATGAGTTCACTAGGTAACTACGACCCGCAGGAAGAAAGACCATATAAACGAGCAAGGCTAGAGTAAAGAGGTAACACAATCAAAAAAAATTGGTAAGGTAGAAGCTAACAAGGTAAATGGTAACAAGGTAACACGGTAACATTCACGACCTCATAATCATTCCATCACTAATCAAATTTCTCACCATCATTCCATGAGGATAAGGGCTAGCTTATGCTGCCTGTAACTCGCAAAACAACACAGCCCTTTCGCAGGTGACCTAGCTTGACGCTTCTGTCAAGGTGGACATCCTGAGTCGGGCTACAAACAACCCAAAACGTGTATCTTACAATTAAATCAAAGGTACCAAACATGTAATGCTAAGCTCATGCAACGAGGATAAGGGTCTGTGAAAACAGCCTGTAACTCACATAACAAATCAGCCAAAACTTCCTCTACTTGTCGATGACTCTATTGGCAAATGGGGAGGTTAAGGCAACAAGGGAAACCCATTGTATGTGTTCAAAGCGTTATTTTTAAATAGAATGTAATTTCAGAACAGTACTTACTTATTAATTTAAATTATAATATCACATTTATCAAGAAAGAGAAATTACAATATCTGAATATAAATAGGCCTAAAACATGCACCTGCATTCAGAGGTCAGCAATTTTTCTCCACAGCCTATTTTCTAGCCCCTCTCAGAGAAGCTCTCGAGCAGTTTCCAAACCAAGCCATGGCCCGGTTTCCTTTATTTTGATGGTTAAAATATTTCTTCCTTTCAAAAATAATTTTTATTAATGGATTACACAATACATAGAATTAGACCATTGCCGTAAACATAAAGGAAATACATAACTCACACGAACCCCTTGTGGTTCTCGAAAGTAAAATAATGTGTGTGAAAAAAATAAAGAGTTTGTTAAAGTTTGTTTGTTTGTAAGGATTTAATTATTGTTATTAAACATCAATATTGTATGAACAAGACCGGAAGCACATAGATTTACAGTGAACACCAGCTCCGAAGGGCTCTCGAAAACTAACACGACATAGAACATATAAATTAAACTTAAAATGATAATGTTTGGTGCCTTGGTGGGCTGACGTTTGGTAAAGTATTTGATAATTAAACTTATTGCTGGTAAATCTTACTAATGGATATATAGGTCGAGATAACTAGATGTCAAATAATTAATTATTTTAAGAATTCTCTATTACCTGGGATCAAAGCCTCCAAAATAAAAGCTATTCGTACTAAACAGATGCTTTAAATTGAACCATAAACCATCTTCTGGGTTAATGTTTTCATACACACTAGGTACTTGACTTTTAATGGTTCAAATTACGTGAATTATTAGTTACGTGGTTGCGGTCACAACTAGCAATGCTATCTATTAAGGACCACTTTAAACATAATATGGCATTCCCTAGTGATTTGAAGTTCAGCCGATAGTGTCATTGCCATTTTATTTATTTCTTGAATAATCTATTTAGGTTTAATAATCCTTTGAAACCAACACATATATTAACAATACATTGCACCATTTGACTTTTGCCATTTATCAACTAGTGTAAAAACCTTCGTAGCGAATTAACCACGTAAATCGTTTACTTAATATGTGTAAGAATGTTTAGAGAACTTAAACTATTTACATGACTCATTGTGCCGGCATTCCTACCGTAACGTTGATCTGGACTAAATTAAGGCAACTGAAGAAGCGTAATCATGACAAAAGAAACGTAACGTGTTTTTTTTTAGAAACAAGATCTGTATCAACATCATCACGATTAGCTCGTTTGTTCTTGATACGTCCAAATGAAGACGAGCTACTCATAAACATAACCCTCGAGCCCAATTATTCACCTTACCTAACGAGCCGTGGCCTTACCCAACAAAGTTAACAAGTAAGGACTTAGGAAACTGTGAAAAAATTGTCAGGAGGAATAAATAACAAAGTACCTCTGCGCTTAATGAGGCGGGTTTGGGGTGCTGGGGCTTCTTTCCTAAAGAATCTCACACTTTGTTAAATTTCTACCATGTACGAGTATATAGGATTAAAAGGCGTAATGTAAACATTTACAAGGTTGATATTTCCCTAAAAAAGTAAATATGAAAATTTCAATTGTTCTCTAATCTTTCAACTATTCACAAACTCACGGGTCACACGGACAGATATGTCAATATTGCGAAGTCTGGGCTACCAATAATGAGGAGGTTTGGGTTCGAATCCCCACCAGAGACATTGACCTAAATGACCTGCCACTGTATCTCTCTCTATGGATAAACTTCCTCTCAGTTCTATCATCTTCTTCTCTACCCAATTAGTGCAATTAATTGCAGATAGCTCTGGTGGGTAGTAAGATGCATGACAAAAACAACTACGTTACTTTTATACACCAACTTGTTTTCAAATTAATTTTTTACGTTCAAAATTCGATGGTTTAGTTTAAAGAATAAATCCAACTCGAACTAGCGTGAAGATAAATTGGGAAATCCAAAGTGATAGCTCACTAATGGAAAAATACTTCCAATGCACCCTGATGAGTTTCAAACCTTGATTCTCTCATCAGTGGCAATCCAGTCTGGTGAGCTCGACACCTTAAACCATATCACCCCCATTCCAGTAACAGTCTTTACAAGAATGCAAAGTTATTAGGAGTTATTTAGATTAGTTTACAAAATCTGAGGGTAGATCATGTACGTTCAACGTAACAAATTTGGAGCTCACCGTTAGAAATTGTTTCAGGTCTTACGTTAAATTTCAAAGGATCCAAACCAACGTCCACAACTCTTACGAAGACGAGAGCACTGAATGCAGGGGTGGTTGGCACTCTTGACCACGTGCGAGGCTGATCCACCAAACTGGCGGTGGGAAAACTGCTGTCAACATGTCACCTTGGCAGATGTTCGTATGATGATAGCAAGAAGCGGTCGGTGATTACCTTTGTCTTAATGATGATGACTGTGACAAAGAGACTGACCAACAGAGGTCGTAATCTCCTCCGAGAAGTTCGTAATTATCGCCTGAAGAAAAAACCAACCTCCGCCCTGTGGTTACACACCCATAGTGCCGTCCGCACTTTATAGAGGGGAAGGGAGGGAGGAAAAGAAACTACTTTTTATGGTGAGAAACTTGGAAGGTCAAGTTGAGGGATAAAAACAACTTGGGATATATTAATGGTTTCACAGACAAGCAAGGGCTTTTCTCATCCTGTGGGTAATACACTGTATACACGGGACTATTTTTTCGTACTTTGTCCAATACCTAAAAATGTGGTGAAAACAGTGAGTTATCACGAACAAAGGAGTGGCGAAAACTAAGACGAGAACTCTCCAAGTTGTTTTCACAATACCCGCACCGGTACGCACGGAGGTGGAAATACTTCATTGGTTTATCGGTGACAAGAAGGCCTGAGTTCAAATCCTGGGCTAATGTTTTGAGATATTTCTTCCTAAATGGTTTGTCACTTTCTATCCACGCAAATATTGACAAACATCTTCTAAAATTGCACTTTCCACATCCCTATCCCGTGAGTGTTACTACAGTCGGATTTTCGTAGGAAGCCTTTGTTTAAAAACTGGAAACTCATGTCGAAATAATGGTCTAAAAATTTATTGTAATTTACATTATTAGTTTGTCTAATTAGTGATGTAAAGAGAAATCATATAGTTATTCTTGAGAAAGTATTTTTGGAAGCTTTTGGTACCTCTTTAAATGAAATTTATTTATCTCTGTTGTAACCCTCTTCGGTGGCGTAGTTGGCTAACGCGCTAGTCGTGTTGAGCTCGACTGCTGCGGACGGGTAGATCGAGGTTCAAATCTAGGTCGGGTGAACTGAGGGTGGTTTTTCCTAAATAGTTTTCCACTCTCCCTCCACGCAAATGTGGGTTCACTTCCTCTAATTTAAACTTCCCAATTCCCAATCCATTAGAGTAATTAGTACTTAAAGCGTATAACCCAAACGGGTAGTAAGACACGGTACTAAATATTATTATTATTATTTCAATTAACAACTAATACATTTTTAAATTTTAATTTAATTAATACGGAGTTTATACTAGCTGGGTTATTTTCAACAACGGCAGGAGCGATAAAGGAAATTAATTATTGTAACTAAAGGGTACAGACATCCGGTAAAAAGTAACCAAACGTGACATATGCATATTACATGACTTGAGGCATAAATACATGAATATATATATATTGTTCTCTCATACCCTCATACCGTACAGTTGGAACATATATATATATATATACAGTTGGAACATATATATATATATATATGTTCCAACTGTACGGTAAGAAAATTGGACTATATATATATTGTAATGTTTCCGCTAGGGTTGAGTATCTATTGTATGTTGTCCTAGGTTATGATAGTTTGCTAGTCAAATAAACATATTCTATTTTAAAACTTCGAAGATAAATATAATTAATATAGCCGTAGGACACCGATACTTCAACTATTCTCATCGTTTTCACAACCAAAACATGATTATTATTCAATTTCAAATGTTTGTATATGTACCCTTCACAAGTTCTGATAAAAAAAAAGAATCACAAAACATGTTGTTCTTGTCTCATTCAGAAACGTGGTCATGCATTAATTCAAATGTCATAAAAAAAAATCTAAAACACCTTAAAAAAAAGAGGATTTGAAAATATTTAAATTATTCTTTTCTAGACCCCATTTCGTATGTCTTGGAAGCACTCGAAATATATTTAAGGGCTCTTCAGTGAGTGAGAGAAGGGGTAGGGCGGTACCGCACTGGAGGGAGTATATTAAAACTAAGAGGCTCTTGACTACCATCTGTGATAACAGCGCTTCAAGTGGTTGGCAGTCCATATTATTCTGACCAAGTTTCGGCGGTTCACTCAAACAATAATAGAGATCAAAAGATTTTTATTCCCTCCATTCGCTATTGATAGGAGTTTTGAGCACAGTTAAGTTTCAAGCTGCGCCGAGTGTCTGTGAGGGCAATCTGTGGGGGATGACTCCAGCGATATTGTTTTGGAACTCATTCTTATGAATAATTATATTTGGAACTGATTTAATGATGGATAGCGGCCAAACAGATGAAGAGACACATGAACGTATAAAGGCGTAAGAATAAATTAATAGCTTATAATCCTTCTACCCTTCAGCGGTGGCGAGTGAACTAAACTGGACTGGTTGGTCATTTATATTAAGATTGAGGTATGCATACCAGCTGAGTTTGTTGAGGCTGGTTTTATAACCTCCCTCTAAACAAAAGCGTGTACATTTCCTGTACATTTCATCCCTACCCTATTAGCTTGATTCCAATTAGTATATTCTGGATGGTTAATAAGACACGATGGAAATAAGTATTTGCCTAAATTTTGTGTGCATGTTCAGATTATTAATACCCATTCAAGATATCAGCATATTTGCACTAATGTGAGAGAGACGAAAGGGTATAATTTTACAGTAAATATACCCGTATTTGCAGTGAGGGAGCTTAGAAAGCCACTTTGGAAAAGCAGACCTCAGCACACCTAATCAGGCTACACCAGGGGTCAGCAACGTTTTTCGGGACCCGATAGAGTTTTTCCTTTATCAATGGTCTCATGATCAACTTTAGTTTCTCCCCTCCACTTTTAATTTTGTTTTATATACATCTTGTATTTATTCCTTAAATTCAATATTTCATCCAATACTTATGTCCCTGTACTTAGAGAAAATACATACAATAAATATAAAGTACACTTCGTTTATCATGAGAGGTATCAGTCTGAATCTTGAATTATTATACTATAGTTCTATCTTATAAGCTGTAACATAGTGGAATTATGCAAGGTAAGCCTGTCTTTTCGTGATGATGTAGTTTTCTTACACGATCGACTGAAAATGGTTGTGAGGTCGCCCTATTTCCGACCTCTGGGCTACACTGTCTATTGCGAGATTAGTGCCTTAGACTTTATGATCACTGATGTGGGTGTCACAATTTTACTTGTGGATTTCGAAGCTATTTTGTGAAGCTGGTTGCGTATTAACTTGACGCGCCTAAGATGTCTATGCACTATCACATTTAATTCAAACAATATAAATATAGGGAATAGAATGAGCATTTAACCCTGCAAGGCCTCTTTTTTTATCTGATTTTAATACTTCCCCTCTTCTTCCAACGAGTTTCTACACTCATTCTATTATTCTGGTCTCGAAAACATAATCTTGCTTTTAAACATTCATATTCCTGGTTTCCTATTTTAGATAGACATATGATTCCATAGATATTTTTTTTAATCCACATCCTGACAGGAAAACTCCTACATGTCATTTTCACGACCAAACCAAATAGCCTAAGTGTTAAATGATTTATAAAAAAAATTGTTTACCACAAAAACTACTTCAGATAAAAATAAAAAAAATTGTGATATTGTAAGATTATTTTTAGAATTATTAAAGAATTTGTACTTTTTGTTTCAACGTTATTTCCTTAAACATCACCTAATTAAACGTAATTTCACTAACATGGGAAGTTTTATCCTGACTTGCCGTGACGTCACAGGTGTGCAACGTCCTTACTTTAATAATAATATATTATATAGTTGCTATATTCTGTTTAAAAGGAATATGATAGTCAAATATTTGTAAAATTCTCGTTAATATTGAAAATATTATTTTTTGAGGTGGATTTAACTTTTGGTTATCCACCAGCATAGCCCTAACATAAGACATAAGGATTTAAAATCTTCTTAAAAAGCTTGATGATGAATTGTAACATTGCCATTGTTTACAAGTGAGTCCACAGAAGAGAAGAAATACGCTGTCACATTGTTCTTCTCCTTTCTTTCCAAGATTTCACACAGAAGGACCCTACACGCTAGCGCCAGAAGACCGAGCATTTCACAATGTATCCCTTCTCTTTCTCCCTCCTTTCCCCAGCAGGATGGAAATGCTAAGCCCTTCCCCCCCTTTCCCATATGCCCAAGGACCACTCCAGAGCAAGTAGAACAGAAGTATGGACTCAAGAGCCCTTGCTTCTTTCGAGTGCGCTACTTAGAGCCTCATTGGTCTATTATACACTGATGGGTTGGGGGATAGGGGATTAGGGAGAGAGGGGAAGGTTGAAACACAAGAATAAAGAAGATTATGCAACGAGAAACAAAAGAATGAATGAGATAAGGTTTGTAGAAACCCAAGAATAAATATGGTTTTACAAAGAGAAATGCAAGAATTTAAAAAAATATATGTTAGGAGAACAAGAGGAATCAATGAGATAAGGTTTGGAGTGACACAACAATTAAGATAAAGATACAAAGAGAAACTCAGGAACTAATAATCTCATGCTTGTAGATATAAATCAATGATATGAGGTTTGGAGGAACACAAGAATTAAGATAAAGATACAAAGAGAAACTCAGGAACTAAGAATCTCATGCTTGTAGATATAAATCAATGATATGAGGTTTGGAGGAACATAATAACTTAAATATTAAAAAAAACAAGAAGAAAATCAGGAATGAAGAAGATTATGCTTAAAGAATTATAAAAAAATAGCGTAAATTATGATTTAAGAAACACAAATACAAAAGGAAATTGTTCTTGAATAAAAATATAAATGAGGTTGAAGAATGGAGAAAAATTAGAAAGAATACGAATTTTAAAGAAATATATTTAAGGATTTTTTGTATCATTTCTTACTGCTCTTCCAGGCCATTCTTATAGTAACATTAACGGGGTAGGGATGAAGGAAATATAATTTATATAAAGAATACCCGCATCTGATTTGAAGGAGAATGGGAAACCGTTAAGATAAAAACCTTAGCATAACCATCTGGGATCCCCATTGAAACACATTTTACAAGACTGATACTTCTCTCCAAGTGTTCATCGGCGTGAATATGAAGGATCTAATGCGTGAATAAACATAATAGTGGACTAGATCATGCTATGGTAGATAAGAGGCGTATGACTTGATACAAGAGAAATATAATACAATCATAAATATGAAGAAGTATGTAGAAGCACAGTAGGGAAAGAAGAAAGTAATTAATGAATAAGATTATAGCTCTAAGGATATTTAAAAATGAAAAAGATGGTGTACAAAGTGACCCAATAATAACAAAGATAATAACACAGCAAAAATACTTGAATGAATAAAATAGAGCATGAAGAAATTAGATAATAAATATGGTAATGATTTAAAGGAAGTTCATATACCTATAATATGGAGCTAGGAGGGCACAAGAATGACTAGCATTATGATACAAGAAAAAAATACAAGAATTAAGATGTGTTATAAAGAAAGGGGTCCATGAGAAAACACACTAAAATTAATAAGAGTACACACAGAATGAAGCAATACGAGTACATTGGCAAAAATAGCCACATTGTCAAAAATAGCCACATTGTCTTAGACATCAGATCCGCAATATTCTCGATGGCTGGTGATTGCAAGGTTGAACTTTGAATGAAGGCCAAGTATGCTAGGGTTGGTTTTCCTATGTGATTTGTGATTTGTCCCTATTGTTTTCTCATACCCTATGGGTTTTTTCCCTATTGTTCTCTCATACACTATGTGGTTTGTCCCTATTGTTTTCTCATGCCCTATGTGGTTTGTCCTTATTGTTCTCTCATACCCTTTGGGATTTGTCCCTATTGTTTTCTCATACCCTATGGGTTTTTTCCCTATTGTTCTCTCATACCCTATGTGGTTTGTCCCTATTGTTCTCTCATACCCTATGTGGTTTGTCCTTATTGTTCTCTCATACCCTATGTGATTTGTCCCTATTGTTTTCTCATACCCTATGGGTTTTTTCCCTATTGTTCTCTCATACCCTATGTGGTTTGTCCTTATTGTTCTCTCATGCCCTATGTGATTTGTCCCTATTGTTCTCAAATACCCTATGTGGTTTGTCCCTATTGTTCTCTCATACCCTATGTGGTTTGTCCTTATTGTTCTCTCATACCCTTTGGGATTCGTCCCTATTGTTTTCTCATACCCTATGGGTTTTTTCCCTATTGTTCTTTCATACCCTATGTGGTTTGTCCCTATTGTTCTCTCATTATGTGATTTGTCCCTATTGTTTTCTCATATCCTATGTGATTTGTCCCTATTGTTTTCTCATACCTTTTCACGTTAATTTAGGTGCATTATGTCTAAGTTACCTTTTAAATCTCATCCTTCTAGATTCAGTTATCAATAAGATTGGGATTAAACGTTTTAATTAAATAGCACAGGAGGAGGACAAACACAAACTCGCTGGAAATATTTATGAAAACATTACTAATATTAATTACAAGATCTAAACGTAACAAAGTGAACGCAATCTGTTTTTAAATTACCCATTTAACCTTGCTTGGGTCTGGAATACAATAACAAGAAGAAATTAAAGAGATTTCAAAAATTAGGACTAAAATATAATAACAAGAAGAAATGAAAGAGATTTCTAAAATATATTAATATAAAAAGAAGAGACTAAAACCTGAAGAATACAATTAGACAGTATCAAAATTGAATTAAATTGTTTTCATGAATTAATACTTCAAGTTATATAACCTGCTACTGCCACTTTTAATCGATTATATCAGTGCCTATAAAATAATATTGACAAAATAGTAATATAACATCAACAGTGATTGCAAAAATTATTTTTATTTTCTATAAATGTCTTCCTACCTTATAACTAGCCAAAGTTTACTAATATTTTAAATTATCCTATAGGTCATAGCTGGAAGGTTTAAAACTTTAACTACCCTATAAATTTACATGAAACAATTTCAAAGATAATAAAATAAAAGTAACCATAAATATTGATTTTAAAAGTGGTATTTCCATTTTACTTCCATGCTGATGAGAATCTACCTCCTCTAAGTTATTTTTCCATATCATTCATTATCCATTAAATTAGTTCGTAAACAACTCTTATGCTGAAAGTAAACAAATAAGTATGATAAAAAATGCGTTTTGAAATCTGGACCCTGTGAGCACGCAGTTTTTAAATAAATAAATATTCCAATTTATAAAGAATATTTATGTAAACCGATAGCCTAAAAACACTTTATTGGTTAAATGTAAATTAAAGTAAAGGTCATAAAACCTAAATCCTTACTTATAAGATTATGATTTATTGAAGGAAAAACTCTAATACAGGAAAGATGCTTATTGCTGAAAAATACCATTTATGGATTTATTATTATTATTATTATTATTATTATTATTATTATTATTATTTTACAAAACTTTAAACATATAACGAAAGAACTGTAAGAGTAAAATTTTAAAAATACCATGTGAGACAACCACCAAAGTACAGGACAGGGAAAAGATAGAATGTTTAAGAGAAGGCAGCAAGATAAACAGAGCGGACCACATTGGGGTATCTTCTAGTTTTCCAGACGGGGGACCCGGAAAATGAGTTGGGCCCACGGATTATGATGACCTTGTTAAAACCACGTGCTCACCTTCTTAGGCCGGGTGCACACCAAAGAGGCGAAACTGTTTTGAAAAAATATATGTATCGAAAAAGTTTTGTTTCGAGAGGAAACATATGACCAAAATTATTTTAATTATTTTTTAAGATTTTTTTTTTGACAAATCTAAGGTTTTTTTCTCAATTAAAGAGTCACGTGGGTCTCTTGCGATAAACCACGAACAAACACACACCCTAACTTCTATAATGTTATCAGAACAATTAGCGGCTGTCCTGTTATGACAATGGATATAGCGTGCTAGAATGATTGAGCATGGAGGATGTTCTTGAATTCATCCTATCAATACAATATCGACTGAAGATAATATCCAGGATAACTTTATTAGGTCCTACTATGTGATGGCATGCTCTAAGATGTCACTCTCGTACTAGAATAGACTTCTTAGGACGAAGAGATCGAGGCTCGAGTCTCGGTCGGATGTACTAAGAAGGTTTTTTTAAAAAATATGTTACTCTACCTTTATGCAAATACGGGTACACATCCTATAAATATAACCTTACTCATCCATCAAAATATTAACGTAATTAATAAGCTACATATGCGTGCAACCTGGATGGGTAGTTTGACGTGGTTCCAAATAAAATCTTTGTTTGTAGATAGAAATAAATTCTTGAATTTTACTTTCCTAGTTTATAAATACTTGGCAAAACCAAAAGTGCTGCCATATTTGTTAAATTTTTTTGGTATACAACTATATTGTAAAAATTAAAATACTATTTCTACTTATAAATTTGGAATGAACTTTCGAAAGGCTCTATTCTTATAATATTGTAAACAAATACAAAAATATTGTGTATTGATTTATTGCACTTTACGGCCTGTTGAGTGTTTCCATAAAAATATACTTCTTACACACCAACATACGACTGAACAAGGTAAATTTCTTTCATGTCTTTTGACTTGAAGATAAAGTTAAATCGATGGCAAATTAGGTGTACATGTAAATCTTCTATTTGATAAAAATATACACTTTTATTTGGTTTTTAACATGAATTTCCGCAGCTGTTGAACTCACTTTTCTGACGCATATCGGGAGAGTGGAGTTGGTGATAATATAGCACACTCCTTTTGAATTACGCTGAAGCTTAATAATAGTAGCACAAACTATCACAAACACTCTTTACAACGACATTTAACAAACGATGCTCTATAAGCACACTGTACAAAGAGGTTCGACAAGCATGCGCGCAAGACAATGTTTGATTATCAGACAAAGGTTTATGGTTTTGAGTATAGAAGACCTTAAACATACTTTAAAGCTTTTTTACTTTTTTATTAATGAGAATGTGGCAGTTTTTATTAGAAATATTGGGGTAAAAAACTAAAAATATAAAAAATATATTTAAAACCTTATAGCGTCTTTGTGGTGCGCCTAGCCTTACACGTACAAAATAGAACAGGGCTGACTCGGGAAGGATTTTTTGCGAAGCAAGATGACCATCACCCGAAGCAAGCTTGAGTTAATATCATCGCAAAGGAACGACTAGATTTTTCTACGTTCTCAATTTTACTTTCTCTAACGTGGAAGTTTATGGGTGGTAGGGAGGAAGAGTGACGCTATTTTTGATCACACGATGCAACAAATATGGATAAACACAATGTGTAAGTTAAATGTCAGACACAAACAACATTAGAGAAACACTAGCTTTCGATAGTCGTTTTTCGAGTAAAGTAGATTGTGTACATTTAGTTTATAGCAACAAACAAAATTTAATTATTCACTAAGAACCCAAACATTGTCATACCGGTGTCTACTACTAAAGTGTATATAGTGTGTATGTGTGTATGTGGTCGCGTCTTCATACATGAGCTTGTTCTAGGGTTGGACTAAACTTTGTGCAGACATAAGCTTCTACCAGAACACCTCTGGTTTATTGTTTGTATTTGCCTCTTGGCCAACTTTCTGGGCCAAGGGTGATTAAAGTTTAAAACTTAAAGTTTAAGACTTTAATTATTTAAGAAAAATTAAATTAAAAAAAAGGGTTGGTTGTACGTATTAAAGTTGCCAATTCCATAGTCAAGCGGGAACAAAAACAAAAAAGCAAACAAAGCTAAATATTTTAAAATAAATATAAATTACTATGCGCAAAGCAATCTAATTAATACATGTATAGTCCCTATTTAAATATATACCAATCAGTAATTGTTTATACCCTTTCCTATTAGGACATAAGTCAGATTTTATTTTTTATTTCCTTCGTGCTTTCCAAGTAAACAAGTAATAATTTGTCTCGGAAATAGTTGTGATAGTGATCCAAGGAAGGGAGAACGATGTAAGAACGATTTACATCCGTTAAGTAATTTATAAACTGAATTTTAGAACCATTCAAGTATTTAATAATTAATATATGTTAATGAGGTGTTGAGCTTTTTTTTTAACATCATAGTCTCATGAGTAGACCAGTTGACAACTTCTCAGGACACGTTAGTTCTCATTTTGATAGACGATTGATTATCCTATTAACCTTAATTATTTAGTTTTATGTTTTCATAGAATAAGTAGTCGTATTCAAAAGTTCTGAGAATAGCTGTAAAAAAAGAATTCAGCCATTTTCCTATCTGTGGAAGGGAGGGACGCGGTAGCAGCATGTGTGTATTTCTGGCAGGTGTCTGCAAATAGGGCGTAGCGAGGAGCAATGCGGGCTGAACACTTACAAGTGTGCTCTAATTTGTACAATCTGGGAACAAGCTTACGAGACCTCAAGAACATTTACAGCCACGGATTACACAACAAATGGCCTTCTACCGCTATCTGTCAAATAACGTATGAGCTATTGTTATACGCTCTTGTTTGTAGAAAAACAATGAATATTTTTCAACATCAAAGAAAATTACAATTTTCTGACATAGATACATTAATATTTCGATGCAAGCAAGAAATATTTACATTGGACCATGAAAAATGTATTTGGATATTTAGAATTTATGATTAAGTATATTTATGATTAATGTGTTTCAAAATCGTGCAGGATATTTATAAGAACCAATATTAATTAGTTTTTTCGGCGTTCCGTTGCAGTTCGGCCCAAACAATAAGCTATTCCCTTTGTTGACTATCAGTTATTACATTGAGTTAGTAAGATTATATTTATAACAATAAAGATTCGAAATAGAATATCCACAATTTTTATTTGGATTTTGTTAAAACTAACAAATAAAATTATAAAACCTAAACTGCCAAACTTTGTAATTAATTTAATTTGACACAAACTAGGTCTCTTATTAATGTCACCAAATTATCAATAGTGTTTTTCGTGATGAACTAAGCTATAAATAACACGTTTTAAATCTTTCTCAGCCATGATATTTTAGAAGTGTTTCTTGAATAGTTATCCATCTGTGTAAACGTTTTTATTAATAACAAGCTAAGATAATTATAATATAGTGGGTAATTATAATACAGTTAGTCCCCGTTATAAGCAGTAGATGCATTCCGGCAAAGTGCCGCGTAAAGCGAAACCGCGTATAACGGGGACTATTTATAGCCTAGTGCGATAGCGGGTAATATAACATCACACAGCTTAGTATGTATTGAGATTGATCAAGTAGGTTTGCAGTACTATATACGATAAAAAGGATTTTAGTAATTAAAACAAGTGGTTTTGTTATTCAAATTAATATTTATTATATTGATTGATAGCTCGAGGTGATTAAGTTGTAAAAAATAGACAAACCCAGACAATGACAGAACATGGGAGCACTGACCTTGAAGGGAGAGCGAGACGACAAACAGCGCGCCACGTCATTACATAAAGTCCGTTCACCGTAGGAATTGTTTTCTGAAAGGCCTTTTCCCCTACCAGAAATCTATTATATAGTAGGATATTGGTAGGAAAAAAGACCTTTCAGAGAGTAGTTCCTACCGTGAATGGAGTTTACTAATTGTACACTCCAAACAATCACCGCAACTCAGCTCAAATACAAAACCTTTCAAGGACCTTTTTAATTTTTTTTAAACCGTGTGAACGTGAAATCGCGTAAAGCGGGACCGCGTATAATGGGGACTGCCTGTACTGGATTTAATAACTATGTTATAAAATAGTATTGACGAAGATTCTAACAACCCATTTTGCTTCTCGAAATCCTTTTGTGCAGGTTAGAAAACCTCTCCAAAAATTACCGACATATTGAGCACATGTTTTCGAAAGAGTACACTAGCTAGAGACTTTTTACTAGTTGGATGTCAAGATGAGTCCGTAAATCGATGATGAATATATTATTCATCCCTACGATAAGTCTGACCATGGTCCTCTATGCAGGATATTCACAGATGAAATAGCCAAACTTTGGGAAGTGGCAGGGGATTGAAAAACTAATTCAACATGGCCTTTGAAGATAAGCTCATTTTCGTTTCCTTTTCGAGAAAACAGCAAAAAGTTAAACAAAAATAAAATATAGGAATTATATATAATATTTAATTAATTTGTTCAAAATAATGGGATCCTGTCCGGACACAAACATTGCAAAACTTTCGAAGAAATTTTATTAACTTAATATTTTTACATTTAATTAATGTTTTTAGCCTATTACTAACGTGGTTTCTCGATTACGTTCACATATCTCATTCACTGGATGTTTCATACTGGCTTCCTTTTAAATTAAGGAATAGATAAGATCAAATAAAATATCATCTTAATGATGATTATGTTGCATAACTTTTATATCAAGGTGTTTTTTGGCAGACATATTATTTTTAGTTACCGGTATTTCACTTTTTATGGATAAAAACGTATTTTTATTTAGTTTTTTGCTGTTTGTTCGTAAAATAATCGAGAACGAGCTAACCCCTAGAAAACATTTGGAGTTGTTTATTCGATCCACTATTATTTCCCAAAGCCGGAAATGCATTTAACTACTTTATTGATTTAAAAATTGCTACAAGCTCTATAAATACATTAATAACGAGTAGATAACAACTACAAACGTATTCGGTACATGTTTATTATTTATTTACATACTGTGCTATTTATAACAAATAAGGAATATTGTTATCAAAAAGTAAAATACCATAAACATTAAACCAAGGTATAAAAAAATGTATATAATATTATCTGAAAGTGTAGTGAGAATTCGCGAAAGAACAGAATTATTACTGGCGCTATGGTATTGGTAGTATTGTTGTTTTTTTTTAATACAACAAAATATAAGCCTTTATTCCTTCTCTTGAAAATATAGTGATTCTCAGGTTCTCGAGTAATAAGTTTTGGAAAGTTCCCATTTCCACGTGACCAGAAGTGTATTTCCGAGGAGTCCGCCATCATGCGGAGTACAGAGAGGGTGGTACTGCTCGCACATGAGGGCTAATAATGTGGGTGAAGCCCACCAAGTCATAAGGAGAAGGCGTGCAACTACCATCGCCCCCTTCTATCCTCACGTCTTGTGACATCACCCTCTTATTTCACCAAGATGGCGGACCCACGCTGACACTGCGCGACAACAACGTGTTAGTGATCCATCCGACCGAGCTCTCGAGGCCACAACTGTTTTCTTGCGACAATAGTCTTTTAGCATCTCGCCTCACTCAACTGTCCAGGTTACACGCATTTGTACTAATCACGCCAATGTTTTACGGATTAGGACGGTAGAGTTCTATAGGAAATTTACTCACATCTCTGTTTAAGGAGGGTTGTAAGCCATCCTGGAAAAAACACCCGATGGGGATTCTAAACAAGACTTCCTAGTCACTTGCATACATGACTAAATTATCTTAACTTTTGGTACACATGACTACCGTCGTAAAAAAACATGATTTATAAATGTATTGCTCTATTTAGCTCCATGCTTTTGGCTAAGTTAATACATTTTTCAACTTGGAAAGGTGCCTTTGCTAAGGGGGCTGCCTCAGTAAGCAAGAAATTGCTGTGCAGACGTTCAGCTCTAAACCAATATTGAGTTTATAAGATGCGTTAATTCAAAATATGGTTCCTGCCAAAATAAAGTCGAAAGATTCAAAAGGACTCTTTATCCTTAACAACCCTATAATTTATTTACATTAATAGAAACAAATGTGTTAAAATATGACATTGGGTCATTTTCAACGACTTTTTAAACATATTTGCGAAGCTATGAATCTAGGCTTGATAAAAAAAAAATGGGTCTATATTTAACCTTATTCTAACCAATACAGTAAATGTTTGACAGGCTCACAGCAACACAATTTAAAGATATTTGAGAACTATCAGCAATCTTTCCTCTTTACCTTGAGATGATAAGTTTCATAGATTTATTTCCCCAATTGTTATTGACGTGACAAAGGGTTGTTGTAGGGGAAAGGCGAAAATGAGTATAAGCTTGGACACAATAGAGAAGTGGTTTCAGAAAACAACACAGACCAGTCCGTGTGACTAAGTGGAAATCATTTTAGAAGTTTCCGATTCTGGGTTGTATAGACTGAGGTGTCGTTCATCCATCTACAGTGAAGGAGTAGTAGTAAGAGTGAAGAGGAGACTAACAACGTGAGGGGATGATGTGAGGGTGGGGAGTTGTCGGAGGATCTTCTTAATATTGGTTTTAATTGAGTAAAATTAGGTGATGAGTGGGACCAACAGTAGGTTAAAGAAGTGTAGGGCATTAGCTTTAATTGAGGGAATAAGTTAGGGAGGTAAGAGTGATAGAAATAGTGTGGATAGAGGTGTGGGAATGAGTGAGGGAAAGCGAGAGACATATTGAGGAGAAAGGTGTAACAATGAATGAAGGATGGGAGAGAAAGTGATGGTGACGAGATAGATGTAGCAATGAGTGAATAAAGAGGTGTAACAATGAGTGAATAGGGGGAGAGAGCGAAGGTAGGGAGAATGAAGGGAGAGATAGTGAGGGGAAAGTGATGTACTCAATGATTGTGGAGAGAGGTGTGGTAATGAGTAAGATAGTGGGGAGAGAGATAGTGAGGGGAGAGTGATGTATCAATGATTGCGGAGAGAAGTGTAGTAATGAGTAAGAGAGTGGGGAGAGAAATATAGTGAGGGTTGAGTGGTGTATAAATGATTGCGGAGAGAAATGTAGTAATGAGTAAGAGAGTGAGGAGAGAGAGATAGTGAGGGGAGAGTGATGTATCAATGATTGTGGAGAGAGGTGTGGTAATGAGTGAGAGACAGAAGAGATAGATGGAGAGGGAAAGTGTAAGAATGAGTGAAGGGAAAGAAATGGTGAGGATAAAGGTGTAACGATGAGAGATCGAGGGGAGGGACAGATAATGAGGAGAGAGGTGTAACAATGAGAGGTATGGGAGAGAGAGCTAGTGAGGAAAAGGGCGTAAGAACGAGTCAGGGAAGGGAGAAATATGCTGAGGGTAGAGGTATAAGAATGAGTGTGGGAGAGGGAAAAGTGAGAGGTGTGGTGAAGATAAAGGGGCGAGAAGAGAGTTGTATGGTATTTGTTTTAACTGAGGTAAGTAGAAAGTAAAAGTGTTAAAGAGAGTACAGTAACTAAGAGAGGTGCTGAGGGGTGAATATTAGTTCTAATTGAGAGAAGAGGAAGGGATTAATGAAGGAAACAGAAAGTATGGGGCGTTAAGGTATGAGGAGGGGTGTGAAGGGTATTTGTTTTAATTAAGTTAAAAGGAAGTATGAATGGTGAGAGCGACAGAGAAGGTTGCTACATCAGACTTCTATCCTGGATTGAGTTAGTATATAAGCCATTGTGATTTTGAAAATTGTAAATTCAAATTAAATAATAACACAATAGCCTATATATTAGAAAATCACTAGATTTCATTATTAGGTCCTCAGTTCCTATCTGTTTCTGTCCTCCTCTCATACTCGAACCCTTTTTCACGTTCATTTAATCAGGATATTATAAACACTACAACATTTTAAACCGGAATCTTACCATACAAATGCAGATTTTTGCATTTTTCACTTGTAAACAAACCTTTCCCATGGTGTAATGGTCAGTGCACCTAACAACGAGTCTAGGGGTCCCGGGTTCGATTACCATTTGGTACCTTGAGTATTTTATTCGAAAGGGGAACTACACCAAAGGTCACCAGGGTTTGGTTAGTTAGACTTAAGCTAGGTGTAAGTGTTTCCACTGCCTCCATAACCTCATATTGACTATCACCAACACCTCAACTCATCGAGCTTCCACGGAAAGGTTGTAGGATTAGTACATTCGGGAATCCCCTGGGCAATGGTACATTATTACTGGCTAGTCTTTTCAATTACTGGGCTACGAGTGACGCGCAATATTATATTACTTGTAAAATATAAATTATTTTCTGTAACTAATTCTCAACTTTGTTAATATAATATCATTTCATATAGAGAAAGTGTTGAAATCAAGAAAAATATAATACCTCAAGATTATGTGGATCTGGACTCAAAAAAGGGTTTTTTAAAATTATGTCTGTCCTGATTTTAATATCTCGTGGGTCATTCTTTTTTGAAACTAGCCTTAAAATTAAGGGTAGCTTACTAATCACTAATTTTCAAAACTACTTTGATAATTTTGTTTACAACTTATATTTGAAGATCGTTTCATATGAGTATCAAAATAACATGTTTTCCTTATTTAGAAAAAAATAGTTACTGGTAGTTAGATGGAAACCAACTTTTTTAAACTTATTTTATTGTGGTAAAATGGTCTGGGTAAGATGTCACTCCCACAATAGATTGGACTGCCGATGTTGGGGAATCAGGGTTCAAACCTAGTCAGATATACTTTGGGTAGTTTTTCCTAAATAGCTATCCACTCTCCCTGCACGTAAATACAGGTACTATGATTTATTTATTTATTTATTTAAGGTATTTAACGTGCACTTTCTGAACCAACTTATAATTTCAGAACACGAGAATTTCTATGAGCAAGAGCGAAAGGGCCAGTCAATTTCACCTACAGCACCTGCATGCCACAATCGACACGGGGCCGATGGCTTTACTTCCCCACCGAAGGAAGTTGTGCTACGGATTTGTATTGCTTAAGAAAAATCCATCGACCCCGGATGGGTTTGAACCCACGAACAACGGGTACTGAGGTAAGCTTTTTACTCCAAGAACACCAAGGTGGTGACCTGGCGGTCTTAGGGGTAAGGTGTCAGACTTCTATGCTGGCGGCCGGGGTTCAATCCTCGGTCCCGGCACAGATTTATCTGATTACTAAACCCTTCCTTCACCTCTGACAATATATCTTGTGAATGTGAGGAATGCCAGGCCTCCACCGTGGTTCGGATCCCACGTTAAACTGTAGGTCCTCCATTTCATCTCACAATCACCCTACCATTACACATTAGCGTAAGTGCGTATAACCCAAACGCGTAGTAAGACGCGGTGCTAATAATAATAATAATAACACCAAGGTTGACAATGCAGGTATTCTTCCTCTAAATTCTACCTTGCTCATACCTCCTCATTAGCGTAACATGTACAGTACTTACATTTCACACCTCATCTGCTCTGAAGGGTAACAGTCTCTCCTTGATAAACAGGGGTGGCCCGAGGTATATTTTGCTTTTTGGTGCCCTCCTATATGACCGGGAGATAGTAGTATAAAATAAGGAAAATAATCCCCAAACCGAGCAGCTCCAAGCCTAACGTAGCCTGGGCGTGGTAGGAGAATAAATAATCTGAAGGGAAACTCCACCAATGGTGATCATACTCCATTCGTTTCACTAGGAAATTGCACTAAGATGGTTAGGATTATAATTAAAGCTAAAAGAACATGATCCGAAGACAATATTCTTCTATTTATGTTTTATTATAACAATCACTCACTTTCATGTATATATTACCAGCCTCGGTAGCGTAGTTAACTAACGCGCTGGTCGTGATGAGCTAGACTGCTGAGGATGGAAAGCTCGAGGTTCGAATCTCAGTCGGGTGAGCTGGGGAGTATTTTTCCTAAATTCTTTTCCATTCTCCCTTCACGCAAATGTGGGTCCACTTCCTCTAAATTCGACCTTCCCAATTCCTAGCCCTTTAGCGTAATTAGTACTTAAGCGTGTATCCCTAACGGGTAGTAAGACGCAGCGCTAAATAATAGTAATAATAATAATAATACACTTTGATATAATGAACGGCTAAGGAGATTCTTGCAAAAAAATAGTTTTATAGAGCGTTTTTTTCAAGATGGAGATTGTAAACTAACTTTTTTTTAAACGGAATTATAGCTTATTTTATTCACCAAAGAAAAAACTATACCCATATGTAAAATTAATGTTATTATATCAAAAAGTGAACGATTGTTCTCCTTCGTAATTACACTAACACGCACAGGTTCCGCTAGGCTAGGTTGGTTCTCTACGTAACGACCCCCTAGAACTGGCGCCCTGGGCAGCCGCCCGGCTTTCCCAGCCCCTAAGCCGCCACTGTATATAGACTACGATATTGCCCTATTTCATAAGCGTTACCGGGTGACCTGGCGGTCTAGGGGTAAGGTGTCAAGACTTCTGTGCTGGCAGCCGGGGTTCAATCCTCGGTCCCGGCACAGATTTATCTGATTACCAAACCCTTCCTTCACCTCTGACAAGACATCTTGTGAATGTGGGGAATGCCAGGCCTCCACCGTGGTTCGGATTCCACGTTAAACTGTAGGTCCTCCATTTCATCTCACAATCACCCTACCATTACACATTAGCGTAAGTGCGTATAACCCGAACGGGTAGTAAGACGTGGTGCTAATAATAATATAAGCGTTACCATATTGTAAACGTGCAAGCTAGGCTTGCTTACCATTCAGGGTAAACGGAGTGTACAGTATAAATGCGTATATCCCGAGTGGTTAGTAAGACGCACCGCTAAATTTATAACTATGGTGAAACTGTTTCCCTCCAGGCCTCCACATTACGAGTCGACTCCTGTCATTCACAAGCTACGTTATATCCGTGGAGTGAGACAGGTTCTTACTGTGAGTGAAATGTTTATATTTGAAAGAAAAACAAAACAAATGTATTATTCTTCATTTTCTACCCATTACTCCAAACAACGTCATCAAAGTATCTCATCAAACAAGTACAAAGAAATAAGGTTAAAAAAAGAAACTACAAAGAGGCTGTGCTGTATTTATTCGAAATAATGAAGGAAAGAAGAAATCTACTTACAATATTTCCTTTTGATTTCACAGCAAAATGAAAACTAATTTAACTCTCATCCTTTTCCTGAGGATTCTTTTTTTATCTTCGAGAAAAGGGGAAAGTTTCTTTTCCTACCGTTGGCGGGAAAGTTGATCAAATGAAACAAGTGAAGGGGAAAAGACAACAAATTTAAGGTTTATTTTTTTTCATTTTAAGGGAAGGCAAAGAACATACACTCGAACATAACAAAGCTAGGGAGTGCTGTTCTATGCCTGTCTGATACGATTTACTCGTTGAACACGTGACCTAAAATAAAAGTTGTGATTGAAAGAAAACGTTAATTTACTAACAAATCCATCTCAATAGTAAGAGAGGCTAAGAGGCTTTGTTGAGCAGCGTCACGCAGTATAAGGCGTTAGGCTAGCCATATGCCGGTGACGAGTTTGGCTGGGTATGAATATACTTGGTCATTAATATCTTTGGAGGTGAAGGTATTATTTCAAAGAGAATACTCGTAGAAGTGGCCTAGTGGTTCAAAGCATTACTGTGGATTCACACTTTCTCCTAAAAACAAGAGCAGAACTATAATGTGATCACGTGACGAGCTATAAAAAAAACCATAAATAGATCAGTGTGAGTTGCGTAGGTCACTTTGTACTATTAGAAACAGTTTCAGACCTGTCCACGCCCCTCTATAAAAATATACGTGGGAAAACAAATTAAATTTTAAAACTAGCCGACCTAATCAGCGTGCATCCACCTACACCAACCAACTCAATCAGCACACATCCACCTACACCAACTGACTAAATCAGCGTGCATTCACCTAGACCAACCGACTCAACCAGCGTGCATCCACCTAGACCAACCGACTCAACCAGCGTGCATCCACCTACACCAACCGACTCAACCAGCGTGCATCCACCTACACCAACCAACTCAATCATCGCACATCCACATACACCAACCGACTCAACCAGCGTGCATCCACCTACACCAACCAACTCAATCAGCACACATCCACCTACACCAACCAACTCAACCAGCACACATCCACCTACACCAACCAACTCAATCAGCGCACATCCACCTACACCAACCGACTCAACCAGCGTGCATCCACCTACACCAACCAACTCAATCAGCGCACATCCACCTACACCAACCGACTCAACCAGCGTGCATCCACCTACACCAACCAACTCAATCAGCACACATCCACCTACACCAACCGACTCAATCAGCGTGCATCCACCTACACCAACCGACTCAACCAGCGCGCATCCACCTACACCAACCAACTCAATCAGCACACATCCACCTACACCAACCGACTCAATCAGCGTGCATCCACCTACACCAACCGACTCAACCAGCGCGCATCCACCTACACCAACCAACTCAATCAGCACACATCCACCTACACCAACCGACTCAACCAGCGTGCATCCACCTACACCAACCAACTCAATCAGCGCACATCCACCTACACCAACCGACTCAATCAGCGTGCATCCACCTACACCAACCGACTCAACCAGCGCGCATCCACCTACACCAACCAACTCAATCAGCACACATCCACCTACACCAACCGACTCAACCAGCGTGCATCCACCTACACCAACCAACTCAATCAGCGCACATCCACCTACACCAACCGACTCAATCAGCGTGCATCCACCTACACCAACCGACTCAACCAGCGCGCATCCACCTACACCAACCAACTCAATCAGCACACATCCACCTACACCAACCGACTCAACCAGCGTGCATCCACCTACACCAACCAACTCAATCAGCGCACATCCACCTACACCAACCGACTCAATCAGCGTGCATCCACCTACACCAACCGACTCAACCAGCGCGCATCCACCTACACCAACCAACTCAATCAGCACACATCCACCTACACCAACCGACTCAATCAGCGTGCATCCACCTACACCAACCGACTCAACCAGCGCGCATCCACCTACACCAACCAACTCAATCAGCACACATCCACCTACACCAACCGACTCAATCAGCGTGCATCCACCTACACCAACCGACTCAACCAGCGCGCATCCACCTACACCAACCAACTCAATCAGCACACATCCACCTACACCAACCGACTCAATCAGCGTGCATCCACCTACACCAACCGACTCAACCAGCGCGCATCCACCTACACCAACCAACTCAATCAGCACACATCCACCTACACCAACCGACTCAACCAGCGCGCATCCACCTACACCAACCAACTCAATACGTTTATCTACCTATAAAGTGATATACAAGTAGACAACAGCAGCTGCTGTTGTGAAATTATTTTAAATAACTTTTTAAAGTGAAAACTCGTGTTTCGTTCTATTGTTTGGATGGTAATTGTAATCGTAAATATTAGAACAGATCCATCGTGAAAAATCTAAAAAACTGATGATCCAATAGAAAAATAAAATTGATAACCAACTGTTTTAAGTTGGCGTTGCAAATCTCCGTGGCTCAACATAAAATTTTCTAGATTTAAAGTTGCTGCTTAACTCAAGCTGATTCTTCTTTAAATCTCGTCGAACGTATAAATCAAGCTGTATAACTACTTGTATTTGTGCCTGGTCACTCTTAAAGAGTAATGTTATAATTCCGTTATTCCGTAATTCCGAATAATGTTATAATAACCGTGAGTACCCACATTGTTTTAGTAATTAATTTGCCCGATTTCTTCAAAAAAGTGTTGGCCCTTTCCTTAAATATTCACCTTTCCCATCCTTTTTATATAAATCGATTAAAGTTACCCGAACAACCAGTGTTAGAAGAATAAGTTGAGATTAGAACATGATATTGTAGTTTATGCCATGAATAGTTTAATTACTAGGCCTATCTTTTGGCATCCTTGGTAGTGGCCTAACATTTTCAGATTTGATGGGATTAAGGTGCCGACGAGTTACTCTGAGATAGGTTCGAATATCAGTCCAGATAAACTCTAATTGGATTGAAATTTTGTGATGTACGAATGATTCATTGATCACCAGAAGTGTGGTCCTTGGTGCTAGTAATTCATTGCAAATTTGGGTGTAAGGGGTGGGACCCTAGAGCTCTCGATCACTTAAGAATATTCAATATTCAAATATTCGAGAATAGATCTAATTCGAGACCAAAATTTTTACCAGATTTTTTTTTTCTTGCAATTTTCCATTTGAAATCTATTTTAAAGAACTAATAATATATATTTGGAGTTTAGAACCGACATTATTATAGTACAAACTCAACATTCAGGCCCCAGACTATTAATTTAACACGTAACTAAATGTATTAATGTTATAATGAATGAATTATAAGAAAGAAAAAATATTTACTTACTATTTCTATTTTTTTATTACTCCTTTATATTATTATTTCCTCTGAAGGTTCGTAATTTTTCCTAGATTCGGGTTTGAATTAAATATTTGGGATTTGAAAGTAAAATAAAGGTTTGGATCCAAGCCAACTCTAGTGGGTACACTTACATTTTTAGTTCTGACTTCATGACCCCTACTTTAATATATACATATGCACATATATCTTGGACGAGTAATACATGGTGCACCAACTACACGTAATATATAAAAAATATCCCTAAACACTGAAAAGCACATGCTCGATACGATGGATTCCACGAGAAACATTTTCTATCAACAATGTTTTGAGACTAAAGAAAATCCTTTTAAAGTTTCAAATATTGTATAGCCTCTGCTTGAGTATTGGTAAAATAAATACAATAATAATTTACAAGAAGATCTAGTGCCACAGTAGTTCATAAATCCCTAAAAATTAATCTATTAATTTATATTTGTCTATTCTTTTAATCTATATAAAATAAAAAATTGTTAAGTTAAATTCACGCTTTTCATTAAACGTTCAGAGAAAATAGTAGACCTACTAATTGAACTAAAAGTTGTTTAAAGATGTATTGGAGATTTTATTGAATGTGAAACCACATCAAATATATTTACAAAAAAAAAGTAGATTTTTAACTTCCCAGATAACATCGAGGTGTGCCATTATTCAGATGATGAGAGGGTACAGAGAAGCTTTCTTCCCCGCAGTAGTCTAAGGCAGCTTTTTTGTTTTATCTTCACTAATTATCCGGTACTATGAAACAAGTGGGTGTCATTCAAACATCTGCATGAAGAACTTAAATGCAGATAAAAAAATACAAAAACTGCTCTCTAATTGGCCGGGACCAGTTTCCTGTGCTTCTAACTTCAGCCAATCAGGATTGTGATAGTACTGGCCCCCCCAAAATACCCCCTCCATTCCCATCACGTTTATAAACACTATGTGCATATCCTGTAAAGTATAACACACACACAAAATGGGGTGATCCCAAGTGAAGAACCATTGTCTTGGGGCAGAATTACCGGAAGTGGAAGGGGCGTGGCTTAAAATTGTCTTTTGTCTTAGAGTCCTTGCCGCTTGGGTGAAGAGCTCCCCTATACGATGAAATAGGGGAGGATAAGCTTTATTCACTTCAAGGGGCTTTTGGGGTGTAAGGGGGAAAGGGAGGAAGATACAAAAAATGTGTTTCAGTATTTTATGAATGTTGATGTATTATTTTAAATATTCAAAAGCTTCTTCGTGATGAATCCTTTAAATTTAATACTATTCACTGTAGGTTTTTGTGGTAATTTAACTTTTTGGAATAGATATGTTTTATAGTTGGTTATATATGGTTATTATAATTGAATGATAGATCAAGTGGGAAAATAAACCTCATGTCTTATTAACCATCAGGACTCCTCAAGTTGAGCTACACATTTTAGGTGGATTATATAAAGTATAATTGAGAATAAATGCAACATGTATTTGCGTGGAAGCGGGAGAGAAAAATAGTTTAGGACGATTCCCCTCCGATACACCTGGCACGGATTCAAAACCTAATTTCTTCGTCACCATCACTAATGTGGATTGGACTAATTTGTGCTGGTTTTTAAATTTATATATTTTAAGTAATATTTTTTAAGTCCACAGCAACATCATCTTAGAAGACCCAATCAAACTTAAAAACCAACAACACATTTAATCAGTGCCTATGTGCATATTAAACGAAATACAAGAATACAACTGCTTAAACTGTTATGAAACCATTTGAAATAACTGGCTAAAGATAAATCACGTGAGTCATTGTTGTTGTGTTTTATTTGTTCCATAGTCTTACCTTGACGGCCTCCACCATAGACATATCTTATAAGCTGCGTCATAGTGGAAACAAAAATGGCAAGCTTGCTACAGCTTAGGATGAATGAGGTGTACACGACAACAATTTGTAGTAATTTAATAACATGTGGTAATGTAAACGCAATTTATCTATTTAGGATTAGAATGTGAGGAATGCCAGGTCTCCATCGTGGTTCGGATTCCACGTTAAACTGTAGGTCCTCCATTTCATCTCACAATCACCCTACCATTACACATTAGCGTAAGTGCGTATAACCCGGACGGGTAGTAAGACGTGGTGCTAATAATAATAATAATAATAATAATAATAATAATAATAATAATAATAATAATAATAATAATAATATTTAGGATTAAATCTGTAAACTTTAACAGTAAAATATTTTCACTTAATATTTAGTGTCGAAAATTGTTTGGATATACAGAGTATAACAATTTTGCATTATAAAATAATCTGTATCAATATTAAAATTTTGATTCGGCCTCGGGAATATTTAAACAACTTTTTAGATCAGAAACAATTATGGAAGAAAGCAACGCTAAACAATTAACTGAATTAAGTATACTTTTATGCAAGTTTAAGGTTAGGGGATGAACTATTACAAATAGATTGAAAAATGACACATTGACACAGAAATCGAACCCAGGATCTTTGCATAGCACACCAATTTTCTACCACTGAGCTATCCAAAAATCGTCACGTGATCAGGGTCATTCTTCAATCAGATTTTAAGGGAGAGTCTGTTATGGACGTGTGGATATAATCGAGTAATAATCTAATACTGTGTGTCTAGGCTACATCACCCGTAGCCCAGTAGTGGAAAGATTAATCAGTACTAATGTACCGTTACTGAGGGGACGCCCGAATGGACTAATCGTACATCCTTTCCGTGGAGGCTCTTTCCATGTCTCGTTGAGATGAGGTAATGGTGATAGTCAGTATGAGTGTGGTGGAAACAGTGCAAGCACTTAAACCTAACTTAAACCTTACTAAAAAAAAACCTGGTGATCTTTGGGGTGTTCCTCTTTCAGGAAAAATGCTCAAGTTACTAGCCGGGAATCGAACTCAGGACCCCTAGACTCATGGCCAGGTGCGCTGACCACCACACCGTGGGGCCGATTATCGCCTATCATTGATATCACATCCAGCGGCGACTCTGTTATAGGTAAGCTAAGCCAAAGGTCCCGGGATCGATTCCCATGCTCAGGTTACCTTTTTCAATCGATTAGAATCAATGGTTTCGATATTAGAAGAAGTTCTGGGCAAATGAGCTTGCTCACACGAAACAAGAAATAAAAAAAAGGTAGTAACCTATAATATTGTAATCCCAATCCACGCGGAAGAATAGTTGCCAGACAATTCTTGTCAGAACTGGTTGGTGATTGGTCGTTGGCTCCGAACCAGGTCCCGACCGACACGTGATTGGCCGCGACATGTTCAAAGCCCATAAGCACTCTCTGGCGCGAGAGAACCACACTTGACATGTGAGGACCACCCCTTATGCTCCGCTCGAGCCATAAATACCCGCCCCTCCTTCCTCTCGACATGTTTGACATTTTTCTATCCTTCATCCCGTGAGTCTCATAATTTGGATAATTTGGTAAACCCTCCCTCCCTCAGCCCTTGTATCTCAACAACTGTCACGCGTGTCGCACGCCTCAAACAAACCTTAACAAATCCGCTTTACTGTTGTCTTGCAAAAAAAAAAAACGCTGAACTTGTTTTATTTAATCACGTGACACCAGGAGCGTTAGCTAGGATCGCGTAAAGTATCACAGACTAATTCAAATTGTTTAACTACGTTGCCTAATCGTGAATTTCGAAGCTAATTTACGAAGCGGGTTGCATCTTAACTTAACGCACCTAAGCACTCTTAAGTGCTATCACACTTAGACACCAATGTAAAAAATAAAAAAAGAGGAAAGAAAATGAATAGTTTAACCTGTAAGGCCTATTGTCCATGTAAAGATAACACTTTCCCTATTCCTCTGACGAGCTTACACACTCACTTTAATATTTGTGCCTGGAATGTATTGACTTACATTTCAAAACTATATTTTTCTTGTTTCCTGTTTTAAACAAAAAAATGCTTCAACGTTGTTGTTTTTTTAAATCAAGTCCTACCAGGAATAGTCCTACTAGCCATCTTCGTGACAGAACAAAATAGCCTAAGTTGAAGACGATTTAAATAAATACGTTTAAAATAAAACTTTCAAGATAAAAACAAAACAATGCTATTACATTGTAGGACTATTTTTATATTGTTAGTTAATAAATTATGGTGTTTGTTTCGATGTTCTGTCTTAAAAACTAATCGATTGAAACGTAAATACATTAAGAGGAGAAATCTTATATCTAGTTGCCCGCATGTTTCAGGTAGGCAACAGAGATTTATGTAATGACTTGATTAGTATCAATTAGCGTCATCTTTACACACACAAAAAAGTTAGATATATATAATTTCTCATACTTAAAAATCTCGGTGGGCACGCAGACTAAATGTCAAGATTGTCTAGTCTTGCTTGCCATTCTTGGGAAGGTTGGGGTTCGATCTTGCGTGAGCATACTGAGTGTTGTTTTTCTAAAAAGGTTTCTCTGTTGTCCCAAACGCAAATTTCCATTCATTTCCTTGAATTTTACCTTTATTTTTCATAGGATATTAGTGATTTTAAAGGTGGATAGCCCAGACAAATTGTAGGATGCGGTGCAGAAAAAAAATGATTTAGCTAAACCTAACTTATTTAGTTAGCTGTGTTGGGCTAAGATAGTTTATAAGTCATATTAGTAGTCACCTCACTCTGTGTTTAGAAAGGGAATTTTAAACACAAAATTTAGATTAATTAAATAATATTATGTTTGTTTTTTTACTAGTTGACTTGGGATATTATATTGATGACGGTGAACACACGGACTAAACGTCAATTCCATATAGCTGGGTTTACTAGTGATGAGGAGGTCATGATTTGATTCTGTCAGGTGTACTGAGATTTTTTAAATGTTTTTTTTCTAGTCTCTTTCAACGCAAATGCGAATAGCCCGGAGAGGCGTGGAGAAAAATATAAATATTAATATCCCTCGCGTCTTTCTTAGTCGACTTAGAGGGGGAGCTGATGATTGGGTCGTCGTTTCACACGGGTCAATAGATGAGGTGTCTCCTCGGATAAGCCACGACCCATTCAAGTACTACAGTCCTCAAAAGCGGCTCAACTTCGGGACCTAATGGAAAACGACACTTTCCGAATAGGTAGGGGCTGGCTATTGACACTTCGAGGAGGTTCCAACCCTTGGACGTAAACATTAACATTTGGGTGACCTTAGGTGGCAATCCCTAATGAGAGCCAAGGTCAAATCAAGAGTAGCTGCTAGAGGGAAACAGATTCTCTTTCTTCAACTGTGGAGGTCTTATTTCACAAGGTTTTTCACGTGACATATTTAAAAATAAATGGTAAGGTACATCACACAAACTTTCCCTTTTATCTTAAAATAGAGACTTTTACTAAAAACTAGTAGGTTTTGTGAAACAAAATTATATACAATGTTACAGAGACACTCCACTAAAGAGCATATATGAGATACTATAAAATGTTAAATTAAAATTGATAACTAAGGAACATCTTGCTCTGCCAAAGATCATAGCAATTAATTTCAATTTCAATGCTATATAATGCGCTAGTAAGTATAACATTTTTATTTTAAAATAGGTACATTAGCTTTAGTTGTCAAAATACACACCACCTGTCTAAAGTCACAAGGCCTGGCTTATGTTATTATTATTATTATTACTATTAGCGCCGCGTCTTACTACCCGTTCGGGTTATATGCACTTACGCTAATGTGTAATGGTAGAGCGATTGTGAGATGAAATAGAAGACCTACAGTTTAACGTGGAATCCGAACCACGGTAGAAGCCTGGTATTCCAAACATTCACAAGCTCATGGCTTATGAAGTATTGAAAATAATTTAGTATATTCTGCAATATTCTCAATAAATATAAATTTTAACGTGAATGATCTGTGTACACTGTTCAGACAATTAATATAAATGGGCCTAAATAGGAAATACACAAACAATTTATTTTTGGCGCTGCGTCTTACTACCCGTTTGGGTTATACCCGTAGGAACCAACTGCACTAATGTATTAGGGATGGATAAGATTGAGTTAAGAGAAAGTGTGCCCGCACTTGCGTGGGCTGTGAGTGGGAAACCATTTAAGGGACACTACCCTCAGTACACACAACTGGGACTCGAACCACGATCTCACCATCAACGGCAACCCGAATTATTGTGATAGTTACGCTTTAGATTATTTGACCACCGAATAGGATCAAGAATAAGATTTTTATAATTTTTTTTAAAAGAGGACTCTAAAAAGATAAAAAATTAAACAAATAAATTGGTAAATATAGCTGCTGACTTGCCTGAAAATATTGTGGTAGTTTTTTTCACCATACGCTGTAGTGCCAAAAAGGGCTATCCACGTAAGATTATAAACATGAGTTATATCAGTAGTGTCATTTTCTGTCAAAATAATTAATGCCACTACCCGCTTCAGAGGTCGAATGGTCTAAGGCATCACTCTCATATCAGACTGGACTGCCATGTTCGAATCTTGGTTGAGTGAACTGAGGTATTTTTCTAAATGGTTTTACAGTCTCCCTAAACTCAAATGCGAGTACACTTCCTTTAAATTCAACATTACTCACCCCAAACACATTATTATAATTAGTACCTATATAGGCATATAGCCCAAACAGGTAGTAAAACGTTTTATTTTTTAAAAAATAGCGTGATTATATGCACAGTACAGGGAACAAACAGTTAAATTCAATTTAACTTTAACTCGTTTGTTACTCATGTTTTATAAAATAAAATAATGTTATTATTTGGGATATTTAACATGTTCTTAAATAGCTATTTACTTTTAAAACAAAAACAGCACTCATTTCCTCAGCCATCAATTCATCTCTGGGAAAGGGGAAATATCAGCTTCACTTATGTTAAATTCCTAGATTATGCGGGAGTAGAACAAGGGACCCTTGATTCGATACGCAGATGTGATACCAATGGGATCTAAGGTGTCGGACTCTGAAATAAAATCACCAATACATTTTGTGTGGTTATGAAGTAACAGTAGTGGGCGGGGATGATTAAAAAGACGATAATATCGTACAGCCTATTTGACAAACTGTTGAAGAAACGGTCGAAATGCTCCGTTTGAAGAATTGCACTATATGGAGCAGGAACTTGTACTCTTACAAAATATGGAAAGGAAATATTTGGAGAGCTTTAAAATGTGGCGCTGGAGAAGATTTGGGAGGATCAGGCGGACAGACAGGGTGACAAATGAAGAATTCCTAAGAAAGATGGGTTAGAAGAGAATCATGTTGGATGTAATTCTTCAGCGCAAAGCAAACTGAATCGGACACATCCCTAGGATGACGTCATAGGAGGAAAGGTTGAGTGAAAGAGGAGCGTAGGAAGGATGAAGATTCAAATATTAGAGGACTTGAAGGAAAGAAGAAAATTCTGGGAGCTGAAAGAGGAAGCAACGGACAGGGTGCATTGACAGTCTAAGTTCACTGACAACAGGAATGGACCCGTCGTGAGACAGAACACCTAGTAATAATAATAATAATAATAATAATAATAATAATTTTAAAATCAAAGCTTTAAAAGAAAATAATTACTGATATCATTCAAATTATGAATACGATCATAAATTATATATTTACTAATTTTATAAATACAAATATTGAAATTTACCTTACTAGCATTCATTTTCTCATTCTATCAATCCAAAAAAGCTAAAATATGGAATAACATCTCAGTATTAAATTGAAGTGTATGTTATCACAGGGCATATATTTTTCAAATGCAACAAATTTATCTCAAACCAGTTTTAACTCAGACTGATCGTATATATATGAGAGGTTATTTCTTTTAAAGAAAGAACACGGCTAAATAAAACGTATCAAGTCACAGAGGATATAACATGTCGGATGGAAAACTATGATATTTGACAGAGTTTTTGGGTGGTCCGGATCTCTTCGTTCGAAAAGTGACGCGAAGCGCGAAATTCTCGAAAAAAAACACACACACGCGAGAAAAGTTGAATTTTTCCTTGTTGGGGGAGGGGGGGTATAAAAAGTGAGGGTAGGCTCTTTTTATTAGTGTTCTCTTTCGTCGACTTCACGCCGCCGACTAAATTAGTCCCGCGTCAGGAGACAAGACGTCTTGCGAGGAGGTTTGTGGAACATGCCTTCCCACCCAGGATCAAGGCAACACAGTGTAAAAGGGGGACGGGGGGGTGGGGGGGTCTTGGAGTGACAACACAGGCCGGAGGAGGAATTGCTGCGGGTGATCTGGATTAAGAGCTCCAACAAGTCAGTGTTTTATTTGTTTTCTTATTTCTACAGCTAATAGCACTTTAAAAACTAACCTAAATTGTTGGAATGAGGTCGACCTCGGTGGTCTTGGGGTAAAGTGTTCGCTTCAGGAACCAATAGGCGTGGGTTCAAACCCAGTTGAAGTAGATGGATTATTCTTGAGCAATAAAATTCCGCTGTACAACTTCCTTCGGAGGGTAAGTAAAGACCTTGGTCACATGTCGACTGTGGCATGTAAAATAACTCTGGAAGGTTTGTGAAAAAAAATTTCGTGGAAAAATTGGTACGGCCTTTCTATCTCACTCATAGAAATTATCTTGTGCCGTTATAATCAGTTGGTTCAGTATGTGCACGTTAAATATCCTAGATAACTAATTCATTCATTCATTAATATTGAACATTTGGTGAATGTGGGGAATGCCAGGTCTCCACCGTGGTTCGGATTCCACGTTAAACTGTAGGTCCTTCATTTCATCTCACAATCACTCTACCATTACACATTAGCGTAAGTGCGTATAACCCTAACGGGTAGTAAGACGAGGTGCTAATAATAATAATAATAATAATAATAATAATAATTGTTATTATTAATGAAATAAAAGTAAACAGGTTTGAATGATTCTGACATTATGTGGGCTGGATCTATTCTCGACTGGTGGTGCTTTAGGTTAATATGTGGGAAAGCAAAGGTGTATAAAGGAGGCACGTTTGAGGAAATGGGAGGTCTGGTACTACCTTAGAATCTATTAACCCCTTAGGAGGGGATCCACATATACGTACACAAATTTATTGATTAAGGTAATAGTAACATTTTTCAACGGACTCTTCTTATAAAATGTAGCTTGGAAAAAAAGTATCAAAACTTTACTAGTAAAAATGTTGTTGTTTTTCAATATCAATACATTTTTACTCTATTATTTTATTCATATGAGTATTTTAGCCACTAGATAGTTCCATAAATTCTAAATATGTTCATAATACATTTATAATTATCTATATAAAAAATAAAACATCTTCATAATATTCGTACATAAAAACAATAAAAACCTCGATATTTGAATAAAATGTTCCTAATATTCTCTAGACATCGATATTTGACTTTCATTATATGAAGAGAATATCGATACTCTATTATATATGATTACGTTGTCGATACTTTACATTCTATATGAGTACAGTATCGATACTCCCCTCCACTTTCTCCACAACACCCCTAACTACGAGTAGTATTTTCCAATAACTCCTCTGTACCTCCAAATGGATGGAGGTACATCTCTTCCCTAAGATTGTTTTAATGGATAAACTTCCCCCGTGGTTGTTTCGCAATAGACTAATGCAGTGATATTATTTCTCCTTTTTATTTTTGCTTTCCGTACCCCTAAATATAATTTATATTCAACTTTATACCTACAAAGTTTTGGTGCACAATACAATCCATACATATTCTATAATATACATCTAAAATAAATAAAAAATGTATTTATTATTATTATTAGCACCACGTCTTACTACCCAACACCTTACCCCTAGACCACCAGGTCACCAATATAAATTACTTACATTAAAAATAATGTAATAAATACTAAGATTTAAATGAGAAATATAAGTGTATAGCCCAAACGGGTAGTAAGAAGTGGTGTTTAAAAAGTACAAATATGCTTATAATCCTACTAATCCCTTAAATGTCTTCACCTACCCGGGGGGAGGGGGGTACACGTACCCCCTGTTGAATACCACTGGACTAGATTACCAGTTTGGGTGGTCAAGGCTCGAATCTCTCCTGGGTGCGACTGGGGTGATTTTTATCCCATGATCTATCACTTTGGTTTAATCATCCTCTTCCCATTTTACTGCGAATGTGTGCCCACTAGAACTACCCTTTCAGCCTGTACCCTTTATAAATAGCCATTAATAACGTCTCATTGCCAAGGGACACTGGGGATGTTCACATGAAATCAGATTTTAAAACACTTTTCAAGTGAAGATTGGAGAAACTCCCCGTATTTTACTCTTTTAGCACCGCGTCTAACTACCCGTACGGGCTATGCGCTTATGTTATAATCCCACTAATAGTTTTTAGAGATTAGTAAGATTCTATCTATATGAAGTGTGCCCAAATTTCGTGAATATAGATTGGAAAACCACCCCGAGTTCACCCGACCAAGATTCTAACCTCAATCTTCCCGTCATCGGCAGTCTTGTCTACTACAAGAGTAGCGCCTTAGATCATGTGGCCACCAAAGCATGTAGCTTTCTCTTATTACTTCCTTATTATTAGTCTACATAACTCCATAGATTCTCGCTTCGGTGACCACGTGGTCTAACGCGCTATTCTCGCAGTAGACTAGACTGCCAACGATGAGGAAATAAAGGATTAAATCTTGGTCGGGTGTACTGAGGGTGACTTATCAAAAACATATTTCCCATTATCCTTCCACGCAAATGCGGGTACACTTCAACTAAATATAACCTTCCTACACGCTAAAAACCATCAGCGTGATTAGTAGGCCTACATAAGCGTAAAACCTGGATTGGTAGTAGCACATGGTGCTAAAAAAACTTCATATATAAAGTACTTAATAAACACTTAAGTGTCAGATTATAGTATGTTAATGCCCTTGAATTTAAATGTTTTGACGTAGGCCTACTCAAATATCATCCGGATTTATTGACGTAAATGTTTCTAAATAGTTTCCCCCTCTCTCTTCATGTAAATACTAGTATATTTTCTGTAAATACTACATTCCTTATCCCTACCTCACTAGTGTAAAATAAAGTATGGCCTGTGTACTGTAGATATCTCGGACGGGTAGTTATACGGGATTCATGGGAAAACTACAAATCCAGTCATTTGACCTGCCTTCCCCCTCTTCCCTCTCACACACACTCTCAGTAAATATGGCTTAGTAGCTGCAGTGGGGCTTGAAACATTGTTAGAAAAAAAACTAAGAATATAGGACCTAATCTAATAAAGATATGCTTGGTCAAAAATACGAGAAGCCCATGTAACGAACTAAGCTGATTAGTTTTGAGCTTTCATAAAAAAAAACAAGAATAGCCCCATTTTGTTTGTAATGCTAAACAATGCCTCGATATAAAATGTAATCAAAATTGAGGTGGATTTCGATAAAATAGATTTTATCTCTTTTTGCCCTTCAATAAACTACCCATAATTATAGGGCTGGATTTATAAATCTAAAAACCCCTTGGGGGAGTCCTGTGAGATCATTAGATGCCAAGTTTAATCACGATTGATAAAATAGTTTCGTCTCTAGTCCAAGATACAGACAAACAGACGGCATTGCGAAAACCACTTTTTCTGTTGCAGGGAGTCATGAAACGTCGACATTTATCAAACTCTTGAAATAGATTTTTTCTGTGATCACAATACTTCTTATTCCGAGGAGTCAAGATGGATTAAAAAGTGGGAAATAAGAGATCTGATTGAGAAAATACTGTTCATCGGGAACACATTAATAGCTACATCCCAAAATTTAGCAATTCATAATGTTTGATAAAATTATTCCATTTCAAAATCTATATTATTAACCAGGAAGTTAAGTTAATGCAGTTATTTAAAAATAGCCCACCTCGGTGGCGTAGTTGGCTAACGCCCTTGTCGTGTTGAGCTCGGCTGCTGAGGATGGGGAGATTGAGGTTCGAATCTCGGTCGGGTGAACTGGGGGTGGTTTTTCCTAAATGGTTTTCCACTCTCCATTCATGCAATTTCGGGTTCACTTCCACTAATTCAACCTTCCCAATTCCTAATCCATTATAGTAATTAGTACTTAAAGCGTATAACCCGAATGGGTAATAAGACGCGGGGCTAAATATTATTATTATTTTAAAATATACATCTTCATTTTTACATCCTCTTTTCTTAAGGTACACGAAAAAAGGCCGGTGTTTTTGCAGTATAATTTATTGAAAAAAATGTTTTTGGACAAAATAAATAAAATATTTCTCCATTACATATATAGGGTTAAATTTTCTTAACATGGTGATATTAAAAGTTATTGAATATTTGTCATGAGCATGGTGGAATTATCTAACAAACTTTATAAATGAAGAGAAAAAGATGTCATTAAATTCCAGAACACTTTTGAAAGATATTTAAAAAAAATTGAGGTCACCATGTAAATAAAAAAAATTCTTTGTCTGTAATAGAGCAATATTTTATTTATTTTGTTCAGAATAATATTATGCTATAAAAACTACAAAAACACTGGCCTTTTTACACGTACCATTCTATTTCTGAAAGAACAGAAGTGTGCGCTTCTCGCAGTCACTAAAGGCTACAGTACAGTTTCACACGATGTTTTGCCTGTTGTTGCAGGGGTTTGGTCGATCGACCTGCTGGTTAGGGAAAGGGTTGAGTGCTATTGGTCGAAAAAGAATGGACTGGACCTGGACGAAGAGATGAGGAACGGACGGCGTGACTCACTTACCGCCTGGCAGGTGAGATGGGACGGGACGGGTCCACCAAAGGAAGAGAGATTTATCGCTACTTGGTTTATGTACAGGAGAGGATGGAGAGGGATTGGGTCGTTACCAATCACTATGATACGCAGTTCACACCGGTCATGGGAACTTCAATGCGAAGCTGAATGGCTTCGGGCTGAAGGAGTACCCGGACTGCGAAGCCTGTGGTGCCCACGAGGACGTGGATAACGGGCTGCTGACCTGTGAGCGGTTCGAGAAAAAGAGAAGACTCCTTAAGTTGGAGGTAGGCGAGCCGTTCTCAAAGACGACGATGGTGAGGGATGCCAGGAGCTGCGCGTGCTTCCTGAGGTATGTGATGGCAGTCGGGAAGATGGAAAGAAGAGAGAGAGGTATCGTGGTTTAAATTAACTAATAATGTGTTCTTTTTATACAGGTCGTAGATATAGGTTGGTAAGTTACTAATTATGTGTATTTTTAGGGTAGTAGGGATAGGTAGGTAATTGCGTGCGGGGTGTGATAGTTTATAGAACCAGGCATAGGCTGTAAACTAGAGATGGGCGATATATCACTGACTGTGATTTTTTCACCGATACCATTTGATCACTGTTACTCCCAGTTACTCGATCCCAAAAGTATCGGTGATTGAGATATCAGTAATCGGAGATACTCGCATACTCGCAATAACTCGCAATACTCGCATACTCGAAATACTCACAATACTCACAATACTCGAAATACTCGCAAAACTCGAGCTACGGAGCTAGTATTGCTTCTTTTTCTAGACACTCGAATAAATACTCGCTTCACAGCCTTTGTTATTCTTTTATTTTATATTTTATACCAACTAAAATTGAGAATCGACCTTATTGACTGGCATGTTTTACGTGTTATTTCTATTTAAAACACTTGATCTCTTAGAGCTCATCTATCAAAAACAGTATAAGATTGCTACGTAAAAATGACTTTAATAGTTTAAATGTTTCCTTCACATGCATTTTCAATACAAAACATTTGTTGTTAAGAGCAAAATTCAAAAGCAAGCTTA